>OZ025249.1:32861876-32912668 GCA_964019135.1 Arenicola marina | reverse complement strand
AGAAATACGACAAAAGCGAGAAGTAGTTGCCCGTAGAATTAATCACTCTGGTCCGGGTGCCAATTGCAACACGTGCTCCATCAGTGAGTGTTGAGTGTGTGTGTATCTGGGGGGAGTAGTGGGGGAGTGGGGTGGGGGGGGGCTTCTGTCGCTAATGTTGTCTTTCCTAATATTATCACACGCCGTTTTGCTAGCCCAGTGTTACACCCCAGCGCGCACCATAAGGATCCTCGATCAAACTATTGATCCGTTCTAACGGTTTGATGGATGTGGTAATTGGTGGTGCACCGACTGTTTCTATCGCCAGGTATCCCGATTGGAGTGACGTTACCGCTCTTCATCATTGGTCGCCTGGTCGGTTACAGCCTCAGCGACACCCACAGAAGGTGAGTCATGCACCTGTCTGGACCCGGATGTCTACGGTATTAACGGCTCTTTTCATTTAAATTCTGTGACGTTACAGCGATAAAAGTGATGGTTTGAGTGACCATAAATACCTGGTGGATATCGCCAGCATGATAATGAAGAATTTCGTGTTTTTAACATTTAAAATAACCTTTATATTAAACCGAGTTGTTCATGACGCGATCATTAAAAGCCATGAATGAAGGGAGAATAAAGTTTTCTCTATCTGTGTTTCAG
The DNA here is from genome assembly GCA_964019135.1 of Arenicola marina. Lineage (NCBI taxonomy): Eukaryota > Metazoa > Annelida > Polychaeta > Arenicolidae > Arenicola > Arenicola marina. The sequence continues at coordinate 32,912,026 of OZ025249.1, read as the reverse complement.
TTGCTGGATCGTCCCCGGAGACTGGGAATTCCTAGCCTTTGTCCTCCTCAGCTCCGCTCTGCTCTTAGTAAGATAGTCATCCTACCTTCGTCTGTAACTGAATTTTTAATTGATAGATGTGACGCGCCACTTAAATGTCATAAACGGAAAAAAGGAAAAATAATCATCATTCTATCGTGAATATGCGTCGTTCACGAAGATATTAATGCAGGTTAATGGTCCATAATTATATGCGGCTTTCACCTCGTTTCATGTGAGTGGAGCCCAACCAGGTCAGTAGTCATGGTAAGCGAGCTGAGCTGTAAGGGTCGTGTGTTGGAACCCTGGCACGTGTCAACCCACTTCAGCTTTTATGTTCTCAAACGCGGCATAAACCACCCACATTTCATTTCATTTTATACCGCGTGATAATTTCACCACCGTCACCATTTTGTTGTAGAAAAAAATGTAAAAAAACAATCCTATCCATTTACATCAAGTTGAGACCGTATAAGTTACAGCTAGCCTTGTCAGTCCCTGACCAACCGCAGGGGCCGGCCGGGTAGCGCAGTGGGTTAGAGCGCTCGCCTTGGGTGCTCTGGCCATCTGAAAGCCTAACGGCACGTGGAACGATGGTTCGAGCCCCGCTGCTGCCATGTCTGTGTGGTCGCAGGATAAAGATCATGTGTCCTTCTTCGCAAAGAGTGGGGGGTTACCCCCTGGGACATGGCTCCAGTCTTCCTTCCTTCTCCCATTGACGCGATATGACCAAAAGTGGTTAAAGCGTCCTGAATATACAACCAATCCTGGCCAACCACTGCTGTATTTGGCAGAAAGCCGTACTGTGACCCAGTCAATCAAGAGGAACATATATCAATAAATCAACACAGAGGTGTCTGTCGTGCGATATCCGTGTGGCTAAATCCATCGACCAGTTCGATTCCCGCGCTCCGGCCTCTCTGGGAGATCTTTGTCTCCATTATCTTTGTCTTCATTACGCCTAGACGTGCGTTGACCCGCCTTAACCTGTATCTGGACAAAGCCAGCCCTCCACCAAGGGACCGTTCCCACCAACCACCAAGCTGCGCCTCACCTTGCTTGTTGGTGCGTCACACGAAACCTCCAAGCCGCGCCTCACCTTGCTTGTTGGTGCGTCACACGAAACCTCCAAGCCGCGCCTCACCTTGCTTGTTGGTGCGTCACACGAAACCTCCAAGCCGTGCCTCACTTTGCTTGCTGGTGTGTCACATGAAACCACCAAGCCGTGCCTCCCCTTGCTTGTTGGTGTGTCACACAAAACCCATTTGTGCCTTGATCTTAAACGCCTACTCCTCGAGCCCTATGACCCTATGATTTTCTCTAATGCGACCTAAGTGACATTGTTCCTCGACGAGGACCTGGAGGGGATATATATAGTCTGCCCCAAGGAGTTGTCTCGGAAGTACAAGTACCCTGCTGGCGATCAACTGCGGCCGTTGTGCACCGTAATGTGTGCCACGCCACGCCAGAGACAAAGTGCCGCACCCGCCGTTTATCTTAGGCGTGGCTTTAGTTTCGCACTACGTCACGTGACCTCTGCTGATGAACACGTGGTGTTGTTTTTCTTTGGCAGGTTTACCTTTTTGTCTTGGGTGCGGCCATCCGGTGTCACGTCAGGTCGGCATCCTGCTGCCTGCCCAAAGAGCGTCAGCGAGTGAGGTGAGTCAGTCCCCCCCCCCGCCCCCCACCGGTCATCCCTCTCCCCTCACCCTCACCCTCACTCTCACCCTCACCCTCACCCTCACCCTCACCCTCACTCGTCACTTCTCACCCCTCACCCCCCATCCCTCATCCCTCACCCCTCCCCCCTCACCCTCACCCTCACCCTCACCCTCACCCTCACTCCTCACCATCACCCCACCCCCTCACCCTCACCCCTCACCCCTCAGCCTCACCCCTCACCCCTCACCCTCACCCCACCCCCTCACCCTCACCCCTCACCCTCACCCTCACCCTCACCCTCACCCTTCCATCCCCTCCCTCTCTCCCCTCCCTCCCCGTAACCTACACCTGAAGTTAAGCGACACGCAGCGCCTAGACGCGGCATCGTGGCTTACATAACGAGGACGCCATAAGGCGAAGCCAGGTCGTAAGCAAGTGCAATTGATTTAGTCCTGTCAGAAACGATTGCGCAATATTGCACCTACACTGCACATTTTATTACCATTTTATTAGTTACTTGTAGGAAAATGAAGAAATGTTTGTTGGCTATGGTCAATGTTAAATGTGTCCATGCTATTTGTTGTGGATATGTGTCCATGTATGCGGGCTTCGTTGCTCCGTATAGCGATGATGTAATAGGCACTGCACCACAATCATTGGCTGATACTGCGTCATTTAGTAACTCTGTGGTGTCTCCATTATAATCGCCATGGGGATTGGCTTATTGGCGTATTGACTTTCGTGACGCAAGCTCTCCCTTTATGACAGAGAGTCTTTACCGATTCAATTGTTTAAGTGATCTTCGACATGTGGAAAGGGGATGGGAAGGGGGGGGGGGCAAAGATTTGTCCACTTTTCATTTTACCGTAAACTGAGAAAGATGAAAATAATTCTTCGTGATCTGGGAAGGAGATTTTAGCCAGGATCAATGATTTTTATTAATCGCGAACTGAGAATTTTAATACTAAATAACCGTGACTTTCGAAATCGACCATTTCTATCATGTAGCCGCCCCTTACATTGTATGGGGGGCATCATTTAATTCTTCTTGACCTGGGAACAAAGAAATGTATTCTTCCTGATTGAGAACACGACACCCCCCTTGCCCCCCCCCCACCACATGTTGATACTTGCGTGTTGCCATGTAACAAATCATACAGAAAGAAAAATGTTGCAAAAAGTATTGACACGCGTAATTTCATGGACACGTCGATAATTTATCGATGGACGAATCTTAATGGCTAGATTGTTGTTGGAGCTTCACCTGTGCACCTGTCTCTTGAGAGTGTAAGACACAGATTCCATGACCCCGTGTATCGCCATTTACTGAGCGTTGAGGTCAAAGCGTTCAGACCAACTAACGTGGGTTCAGCATGGATGGGTACAGCCGTACACAAACGGGCGGCCCCGCCTGAAAGACACATCAAGTCGATGCCAGCCGCCAGCACAGTGCAGTATACGTGGCGCTTGTTTGTTCAATGTCTGTGTCGTTTTCCGTTCCAGGTTCTACATCTGCCGCTCGCTAGTCTTGATGACTTACGTGTGCCTCACGATTGGCCTCAGTGTCATCTTTGTACTCTATGATGACTCACTACACGAGAACCTCTTGAGCTCCTCGCTTGTGTCCTTGGTGAGTGGCAGCTGTTGGCCTACGCATCCATGGCCAAAGGGGCATTGGTGTGTTTGTCGGAAAATGGAGGGTTTGAGAGGGGCGGGGGGGGGGGGGGTACAATTTAGAAGAATACCATTGTCCAATACAGGACAAATATCTAAGAAGACAAGAGGCCGATAGTGTTTTTTTCAACAAGGTATTAATTTATATCGATACACATGTTAACATAATAACGTAAATATTAGTCATTGTTTTGTGATGGGCTATTTCCTGCTTAATAATCGCGGAATCAGCATTTTCTTCTCATTGCCTTATACCGTAAAAAAAAGAACCCGATAAGTGATGTTGAATTGCTCGGTCGGTAGAGGGCAGCACTGCACAACAATATACGGAATTCGGTAACGAAATGAAACTAAGGGATAATACACCTTATTGACTGTATTAAACACGCCGCGCTGGCTGCCAGTATATCTCGGGGTACGCTACCCCAACAACATCCACAACAAAATAATTGTTTTTTCCCCCTGTTCCCAGGCATTGCTGACTCTACTGCTGTGCGACTCCAAGGTAAACACATCAATCTCCTGTGTGTTTACGATCCAGTTCTAATCCCTGTATCGACCTCGCCAGTGTTTTTTTTTTTACATATATATAGTCCGTAATGTATATATATATATATATATATATCGGCCCGGCCTGACCTTGGCAGATCAATGAATCGATTGGTAGTGCTAACCAGTCATTGTGTGTGTCACCAGTGGTAGCAACAGGAGTACATCTATCAGGGCGCTCGGTCGGCTCACAATCTCGGGTGCCAATCACAAGTCGTTCACAACAATGAGTAACTACATCGCCTTCTCCCATTGATCGGAACTTAAATTTCCTCTACAGCTGTATATCTATGTCACGTTCATCAAACTACGAGTATAGATCAGTATCTCAGGGCTCGTTGAGTGTGACCTCAAGTGCCATAGTTAAAGGATTACTTTAACCTTAATAGATATTTAATCGGTTTTGTTTGTGTAAAAAGGGTTCTTGGCGTTGGGTTTCGCCGCTGACTTTAGCGCACTAAGGTAGCCGAAATAACAATCCCTCCAAAATTAATGTTTATGATTTGTATTTCAGTTGGCGCTCAAACTTTGTACGCACGTCATCAGGCAGAAGAAGGTACGCCATTATGCTGCCCCGTATAAATATGGCGAATATACCTACAGAAAACACGAAACAAATGAAAGACTGCCCGCATTTTAGTCAGAGGATAATAGATAGGTCAAACTAGTCAGAGGATAATAGATCGGTCAAACTAGTCACAGATGGATTCCTAAACAACAAGTCGCAAACGTCGGGAATTTAGCAGATATCTGACATGTAACCAGATATTAAACTGATTACAGAACATTACTTTGTGCCGGCAGATCCACCTATTTTCAGCTCCAGATTCCACAAAAAATATATTTCAATTTGATTTCATAGTATTGTCAAGCTGTGATATGTGTTTTGTTGTTGATATTTGCAGACCATTTGGTCGACTAAGTGTGAGGTGGTTGAGCATCACGAGGAGCCGGTCCCCGACCACTGCTCCAAGAGCGCCAAGAGAAAGGCATCGAAGGTGGACTGCCAGGTAACTCGATGCCAGCATTGCACATAATAATCTGAATCTCCAATCTAATATATCATTTAATGATATATACTCGGGGGGTGCAGGGGGTAGGCCAGCTTACCTGGCCCAAGCGGAGGGTGCAAGGGATAAGCCCAGGGGGTACGCATCATGCCAGCGTCTTACCTGGGGGTGGGGGGGGTGCAGGGGGTAAGCCCAGGGGGTGCCCATTATATCAGCGTCTTAACTGGTGGGGGGGGGGCACCCGAATGGTCTGGTGGTTTGCGTGCTCGGCTGTACCGGGTGAGCTCTGCTAGGCCAGCCATCGTGTCGGAGTTCGGGATGTGGGAATATCTATATGCGTGCATAATAAAGTTAAGGCTGAGGGGTTAGTCCTTTGGGGAAATGGCACCGCTCTACCCTTGATCTGATCTATTGACATGGCCATATGGCGATAGGACAAGTGTCTGGTCGTATACTCACCAGGCACCAAGTCACCGCCTTCAGTATCCCCACTTTATTATTACTGACTCACGAATTATCAAAATTTTCCGCAATCATACTGGTGAACTGTCCCAGTGGCAACTCCTGCTGCCTGTGTGCGAAAACCTTGTTAAAGAGCACGTCGTTGTACCAATAGCGTCGGAATGCAACATATGGCGGAATTACCCCCTTGGCTATAGGATCAATTACCTTGATACCAATTCCAGTAACGGAGAGGGTAATTGGTCATCATGGGACCATGGAGGGTTCCGCTCGCGGTTCGCGGTCGTGCGACACACAACTTGAGATGTACGCGTCAGGAGTTTAGAGTAATATACGTCAACGTCAAAGTAGTATATTATATTATTGCATACATAATATTATTATATGTGTCTAGTAGTATATTATATGTACGCAAGGGAGTTGGTACAAGGGTTGGTTCAGTCACCTTTGCCGCTTCACAAATTGACATAATTTAAATATTATTGTATCGTATTTTTCAGTTGAATTCCACAATGTCATCCAGTTCTTTCAAAGGTAAGCGTTAGATGTGTGAGCTTGTTGAAAACAAGAGCAGTGTCACGTTTCCTTCGTGACTACATTTGTATGCTATAATTAAATATATTGTTCAATTGACATGTATAAAAGAACAAGGCAATAAATACTATATATTTAGCACACTAATCATAACACGCGATGCGCTATCACGAGCTGACGTTGGAGAAATGGTACCAAACACTTGGGGAGGACGTTATGACTGTGTCGTCTTTCATACGCTGTCTATTGAGGTTGTAACCCAATGGACTGCGGTTTGGTTGGTTAGCATCCGTTCGTCTGCTGGATTTGCAGCTTTTGTTTTGGTTTAAGTGGTAAGAATTGTTTCGCGGCATATGCGCTTATGACTAAATAAGCCTATCTGGACTGCGGTTTATAACGGTTGTAACCTATCTCTATTACAGCGTTCATCAAGCCTCGCTATCTCGCCGGAGGGTCCTCGTCCGAGTGCGGCACACTGGAGGAGGATGCCCCCCTTAATGAAAGGGCCCCGCCGGGGGAGGCAGTCCCCACCCGGGGGGAGCCCAGGCACGAGACGACCCGCTGCACCGTCAAGGGGGCCCGGAGGAATCTGTTCCGGGCGCTGGCGGGCAGCCTGGAGTCGTCCACGGAGGGCAGCAAGGAGAGCCACACCACGGACTCCTCAGGGTCGACGTCCTGCGGCTCGGCGGAGGGCAGCGGGGGCGGCGGCTGGCGGTTTCGGGCCGCCCAACAGGCCAGGAGGTCGGGCCCACGGGGGGCCTCAGCCGGGTCGGACGCTCGACGCGGCAGCGGACATATCTGTAAAAAATTCGACCTGGCGCCTTTGACCGTACACCGAAGTATTTCTTTCCCCAGTCGCCAGGGGGAGCACCACGTCGCCAACGCTTGCTGCGCGTGTCCCAAGTGCGGCACTGCGCATGCGTTCAGACCTGCGCGCGGCCGCGCCTTTATTGTAGACGATAGTGAGGGGCTCACGCCGCCCGGGTCGGCCACCTCGCACAAGTCCGTGTCCTTCTCGCTGCCGCCGGGGTCCCGGGAGGGGTCGGCCGCCGCCTCCACAGCAGCCGCCCCCGCCCCCACCCCGCCGCCCATCACCCGCCGCGCCAGCATGCCCAACCCCTTCCCGGAACTCGGAATTTCGTACATTCGGGACGACACCGAGCCGCGTCGGCGCGCCTCCCAGGGCAACATGCGGGAGGAGCGGGGCCACGGCAGGCCGGGCCCCGCCAGGGGCCCCGCCAGGGACGGCAGGGGTCCCGGTGGCCCCGGCAGAGACGACCGCAGGGAACAACGCCCACAGACCAATCACAAAACGAAACTCAAGAAGAAAGCCAGAGTCCCGGAGCGAGAGCCAGGCAGTCCTGTAAGAGCGACTTTCCAAATAGGAATGTTCGATGAACAAGAGGAAAATATTCCCTTGCAGGCAGAATACAACCATCAGCCAGCGGAACCCGAGCCACAGGAAACCGCGGTCACCGAGCCGCCGTCAACACAGGCACCCAACGGGGACCTGCAACCGCAACGCCGGCAAGATCGACACCGCGCATGCGCAAGCATTCCACCCGGCCACAGGAGAAATCTGCTGCGTAGACCCTTGAATCTTGACTCGCAGGGGGAGGAGGACGGAAGTCCGGACTCCCATATCAGTCTGCTGGCCTGACAAAGTACCATAGCAACCGTTGTCATGGAATCACTATCCGTACGTGCTTGGTCCTATCTTCCACTTATAAAGTACACAAACTCAATTATTGTTGTTGACATGAGTGAGACAAACAATACGCTTGCAAACGAGGGTGAAACCGATCACGTTAGGAAGAGCCACCTTGTACGCGAGTCATTACTGCCCCAATGGGGCATGTTGACACGAGGAACTGTTGTTACTCTGGTGTACAGAGTGAGCAGTTCAAGTGAACTCCTGTTGCTTCGTGCTGGACACTGTTTCGCTGACTCTTGATCTGCTCACACGCGCGATGTCGATTTCACCGCGTACAACTTGAACACTATAAACCTGGTCATTAGCGTACGAACAACTGTGATTTATAATTAGACAACATTCCAATGAGGAGCCGGCTAGCGTTATTGTTGAACCGAATTATACTCCACGTCCATATTAGTAATATATACCCGTGTTACAGGCTATTATTCTCCCTTAGGACTTGGACGTAAGATGAACTGCATTCATCCCCTGGTAACTAATTGCCGGTGCCCTTTATAACATGCCAAGGCGATCCAGTATTCAGGCTTTCTTCCATTAACACGCACAAGGGTCTCCAATAAAAGCTGGTAGATCTGCATGCTATTTACAAAGGAGAACTGTAATGCGATGTGTTGACACAATTTGTCGCTGTATATCAACTACTGGCACCAGATAGCATTCCACCACTAACAATGAAGGTTGTGTCGTGTTTCTGTTAACGACGTAGTACAGTATCGCCAAGGATGTGAATACAGATATATGGGAAAGTAATGATTATACACAGCTTATTTACCGGTTATTATGTTACTGCTAGTTACAATTGCTTGTCGCGCTTTGTTGTCTCGACGCCTATTCCGTCGCCTGACAAGACTAAGACGTGTACATATAGTTGATGTGCTTTACGACGTTGGAAGGAGTGGTCGAGTGAGTGCTGCTGGGTAGGGAGTGTCTGTGTGTGTGTACGGTCACACAGTGTGTGTGTACGGCACAGTTTGAGTACGGTCGCACAGTGTGTGTGTACGGTCGCACAGTGTGTGTGTACGGCACAGTTTGAGTACGGTCGCACAGTGTGTGTGTACGGTCGCACAGTGTGTGTACGGCACAGTTTGTGTACGGTCACATGGTTTGTGTGTACGGCACAGTTTGTGTACGGTCACATGGCTTGTGTGTACGGCACAATTTGTGCACGGTCACATGGTTTGTGTGTACGATCACACAGTTTGTGTGTACGGTGACATGGTTTGTGTGTACGATCACACAGTTTGTGTGTACGGTCTCACAGTTTGTGCATACGGCTACACAGTTTGTGCTTACGGCCACACAGTGAGTGTGGGTGAGTATACGTTTTTGTGTGTTTACTTGTGAAAGTTTTACAATTGATTGCTCTGCCAGGTGACCTGCTCACCCTCCCTACTGGGCTCAGTTGGGCTGGGTCAGTAGGTCCACCTGATCTCAAGTGAGGAATGAGACAACTCTCACCCTCGTCTCTGAATCTGCCACGGGGTAATATCAGGAACCGAATCTCGGAACAGCGCATACCACATATCATTCTCTCATTTTTGCTTGACCTTGACCTTGACCCTGACCTTGACCAACAATTAATTCATTCAATTATGGAAGCCTGGGGGCGAAGAAAATATTATACTCTCAAAATTATTTTCTGATCCAAAACAAATCCCTAGTTTTGAGACACATTGTATTAATTCGCGATAGTTAAAGCCTGCATTTCTCGCAAACCGCCAGCAAGTGGCCAGGGGCCGTATTCATTATTGCCACTTAGGCTACGCCACTAGACTTAGCGCTAAGTGAAAAATTTGTCGAGCGATTATCGGGTTCAAAATACATAAGTAGTCACACAAGAACTGGATTTTCTTAATAAAGAAAGTGTTAAAGTTATGTTGAAGAGGATTTCTTAATCATGAGCACCAGGCTAAGATGAAAATGCACTTTTCGTGCGTAACTTACGAGGAGATTATGAATACGGCCCCTGCATGGGGCTTGAAATGTCCAACATACGTGCACTGAACTGTTTGCGCTGCTGTTTATATAAGTGTTATAATTACGGCAATGATGGGTGTGGCCTATATAAGATGTCCATCAATTGTCGCCAAAGTACCTTCATCTACACCCCCCCGCCCCCACGCCGAGCCCCTTGACACACACGCCAAGCGACCAAGCACCCTTGCCCGTCCACGCTTTCTGCCACCTGCCACCAGCGACAGAAGCTGTGTGTATCGATAAACCTGCAGACGTCACTGGTACAGCCAGTGAGACGAGATGGTAGATAGGATGGTAGCGTGGGTGACCTTGAGATTATCCAGTGTAGAGCCGGCTGACGACCGGAAAGCTCTAGCTGTCAAAACTCCAGGAATATTTATTCCGGTACTAAAGGTAGTTATGTAACGTTGTTAATATATTATCACCATATGTGATCCTTATATACCACTTCGTCTGTACTCGATATCGCCATAACTTATGATTACTGTTTAATATTTGTACCACGCTTGCTCAGACGAGGGTGACACGAGGTTCATTCCGATATTAGAAGTACTCAAAGTTATAGTTGATCTTGAAGCCAATGTTCTTAGGTGGCCTTAACTGTGCTTGTGTCTCATGAGAAATGATGTAGACCTGTGCAATGCCGTACGGATTTTGCTCAGTCACAACTTGTGACAATGTCGCACAACGTTTCATACATCATTATTCTTGCATAATTCTATTATTGGATGTTTAATTTCAGATTCTCCGTATATTTCCATTAGTTGTGATATTTGTGATATTTGTGATATTTTACTGCGCACATATTCGAGACAACCAGCTGGGATCTCTTGAGATAGCGAATGGTCCAACCGCTATATTTTCACTGTAATGCCACTTGTAAGTCGGAAGCGGTCAAACGAAACAGGTATCATGAAGTAAATCCCATACCTCCTCGGGGGGTCGAACCCGGTGTGTTATAATCCCAATGGGATTCATGTCCGGTTGGTGACGTTCAACTTCGAATCGACCGGGTGAAACGTTAAAGCTAACCGTAAGCAGGTGTTTTCTGCTAAAACCATATCCGGATCCAAAATTATGTTGTGGCCTGATTAGTGAAATAACTATCTATGATAAGGGAACACATACCCACCATTTTTAGATATAACGGCGCTCCATAATGCCAATCCCGTGACCATAGTCCGTTGTACGTTGCGGACAGGGCCATCTGTATTAAGATGTAAATACATACTACTGAGAGAGAACCTCTATATTTGTGGAAGCTTGCTTCATGTAACAGACGAAGTTATATATGAGTTGTTAATAACTCGATTCACCTGCCGTGAGAGCACATGGAAGTGCCCCCGGTGTACGATTGTCTTTGCCTTCGTTGATGTTAACGTTACCAGTCCTGTGTTTGGGTGCACGAACCGTATATCATCACTATATTGCACGGTTATGGATATTATGTAGATATAAATACATGCTATCGTATCTATATATTCAGTATTAACTAAGTGCCACATGTTGCCATATCCTGATATGATAGAACATATTGCTTGAACGCGATATTTGGGAGATGCGGATAACGAATTGGGCCATATTTTTCTATGCGTTCCTATTTTAGTGAATATAGACTCCCGGTTCATGCTCACGTTCACTTACATCGCCTTATGTACCAACACGGCAGGTCTATCAGCGGAAGAAGCATCGAAAGGATTTGAGTTTTTGCCTGGATCGCGTGTCTATTCAATAACTATGAATATGTCTACATGTTGTTATCGTATTCCTACCACCGGAAGTGCACGCAGCTTGCCGTTTCTAAATCTTCTTGCCTAAATATTCTTGCCAACTGATAAACAAATAGGCCACTGTTATCGCATGATAATATGTTAGCGTCTTCAACACACGTGAAAGATCCTGTTATTCACCTAAAAATGCAGGAAGCGTTCGATTTAGTTTGTTTGAATGTGTCATAAATGTAATGGAAAGCCAATGAATATTTCTTCCTGCTCGACTAACAGAAAGTACAGATTGACATCGTCCACTACTGTTGATCGGTACAACCGAAATGTGTAATATGTATTAAAGATGCATTTGACATGACAATGGGAGAGTTGCTTACTTTATAATTGTTGAACCCACAAAAACGTTAACTGTAAAAACAAAACAACATCCAATCAGGATCGTTTGTCACAACAGCACACGATATCTGCTTGAGATTTCGTATTGTAGTGGTGTGGCTGCTATTACATTACCTTGATCCACACAGCGTCCAGTTATGGCGGCGTTTACGTGACAAGTTATGGGGTCTATTATATGACCTTGACCCACACAACGCCCAGTGATGGCGGCTGTTACATGACCTTAGCTCCCACACCCAACCGTGATGACCTTGGCCCACACATCGCCCAATTCTGGCTCATTCTGAATGACGTCACAGCATCTTACGGCAAAAACACAAAATCACCCAGCGTGATACTTCAATTCCACCTCCCATGACGCATCGCCACCCGCGCTTCTGACGACGCCCATTATCAGTTCACACTGATATATATTGTGATATAATGCGATCAGTCAATGCTTGTGTTTTGCCCCAAAATAACACGAACCTGTTTCCTTCGCTGAAATGAAGTACCTTGAAACGATTTCCGACCAAAGCCTTACAAATAGGCAATCATCGATAGATGTGGTTCCGCCACATGATCTGACGGGCGGGCCCCGCCCCAGGGAAGGCCAGACGCATTACTTACTTGCCCGCGCTGAATATCGTTGTAAAGCTGACAACTCCAGACACATAATACTTTAAACCTACCTTTTATCGGTCTGCCTGCGAGGCATTTATTCAGATTGGGGCTCCGGCGATTCTATTTTCTTTTGCTGCTCTGTTCTGTTTGGAGACATGGACGTTCCTACGTTGCAAAATGTGGGGTTGCCGCATCAAAATGTTCGCCCGAGCGTAAATCTGCTTCTTTGAGAATATATCTGTTTTTTTTTATGGCAAATGATCCTTTGGAGGGCTCATACAACATTTTGAGAGCAAATTGTTCTTTGGGAGCAAGGCGGCACTTTTAATGACAATTCTACCCCTTTGAAGACAATGTTTTTATTCTGTATACACAGTTACAGAAAATGAATACACATGTCAACGGCCACCTAAAAAAATTGAGGAAAATTCTGATGATAACTTTCTTGATGATAAATGCACCCTTTTAACAGAAGAGTTATCGTTTTTTTTAGCAAATCGACCCTTTTAGGGGTAATTTGGACCCTTGAAAGCAAATCGGCCCTTTTGAGAGTATATTGGACCTTTGAAGGGAAATCGATCTCATTGCGGGAGAATATGCCCTTGATAAGAGACAACTCTCTCACTATTTCAGGATATGCAAGACCTGCTTCCAGTTTCCCCTGACTTGAATACGTCGAACTGGGCACGAAAGGGTCTATTTGCAATCGCTTTACGTAGGAACACAAAGTGCAGAATAAGAGAAAAGTGCACAAATCGTGCACGCGCGCTCACCGGCTAGCATTTCCGTTCTTTCGGTTACTTCATTTATTGAACGGCTTTAAAAACACAGTCCGATGTTCGGTCCCTCTGATATTATCACACTCCAGTTGTGGAAACAAATTTCATATTTTGTTGTCAGACGACTTTTTGTCTCGAAGGTATACCGTTAGATGCAATAGGCTTCACGTGATTTGAACACCCGTGGGGAAATCATGGTAACCAGCTCGTGTGGCTCAACAAAGAAGTGGACTGGAACAGAGCCAATAAGCTGCAAGACTCGCACCTTGAAGAGTAATAGCCTCACGTCGTCAGACCGACCGTAGTCGCCGGATCTCTGTGAGGCACAAACCAAGCTCTCTATATATTATTTACGCTTTAAAACGAGGGCCGTGATATATATCAACGCACTTACCATTACCTCTGTCAACAATTATGACGCTGCCAACTCGTGTTTCTGGTCGAGAGCGGGTACGTTGCGCCTAGCGAATTCCAGAATTATTGTTGCCTAAACACGTATCTTGATGTTCCTGTTGCAACCGATATCTAACCATGTCACGTTAAATATCAACGACTAGTTTACTGCGAGAGTGCAGTTATCTATTACATGTATTACAAGCAGCCATACAAAGCAGACAACGATTGAATAGGCGAGCGAAAGGCAAATGCAACAATTTGGACGTATATCATTTATTTTTGTCAAAACCGCGATTATATAATTATATGCCCATTTTGATAGCTATGTGTGCAATTTCACGCTGGGGGGGGGGGGTGAGGGCGGTGTACGCCAGAAAAAAGTGTAAAGAGAAGCTTTGCACAGTACATCCTTCGTATTTTTCGTGTGCCCCCTGCTATCTCCTTGAACATCGTCCTCTAGCCCCAGCCCAGGTTGATGTTTTCTGTTAGATCACCTTACCTAAAGTGGGCATCCCTCCGTTGTGTGGAAAGTCCATCCCTCCCGGCGTGAACCCCCTTTTATACCCCTGGGGCCGTATTTATAATCGCTACTTAGGCTACGCTACTAGACTTACCGCCAAGTGGAAGATTTTTCGTGTTCAAAATACATAAGTAGTTACCCAAGAAGTGGATTTTCGGAATTAAGAAAGTGCTAAAATTGTATTGATGAGGATTTCGGAATCATGAGAACCAACTCAACGAGCTGTGAAAATGGACTTTTTTTCCTTTGAGTAAGTTAAAAGGGGCTTATAACTGCGCCCTGCTTACATGGTTAATAGTGATATATTCTCATATATTTATATGTGTCTTTGTAATATTTTTGATCGGTGTCCTACCGTGAATTCGTCAATCTCCTTCCCCTACAACTTTTCAGTTATTTTTACAGTAATTGGCTCATTGCTGCGGCGAGTATAATAGAAAGTTGTGTGGGGTCCTTTATATATGTATATGTTTTAACATTATAAGCATTGACATTATTGTAATTTTCCTCTGCTAGTAACTGCAATGTAATGTTTTGCATTGAACCATGGCTGACGGACCTAGAGTAGCAAGACTTACTGCTGCACAATTTTTTCCAGTTAAAACCACTCAATTGACGAGCATGAGTCGGCATCGGACAAAGACGTAAAAATTAGTAAAAAACATAATTAATTACATTAGAACATAGATTAGTGGGAAGCAGTATAGGTATGATAGACAGACATGTGGATCAGTCAGCAATCAAAGGGAATATATTGGGCTGGTCCTCTCGTCGATCATAATTCACACACCTGCACATCGCGCATATGCCTCTGGGTAATTGGTGCTTCCGGTCAGCTGTAATAATCATATCCCCCTGTGATAGACCGATCCAGGCTATTAATCATTCCTTGACGTCACTGTTGCTTTTATCCAATCATCTGGTGACAAAAGTTCTTTCACGTGCGTTATGTCCGACAAACAAGTCCGACAAACAAAGCAGCATTACATATTATTGTTGGTTTCAGAAGTGAGTGTACTCACTCGCACCTAGCTATTACGCTAAACTTACATGGTTTGTTGAAAAAGCGAGGCGTGGGTAGTACTGTAGCAAAATGGGCTTCAACCCTCAAAGCTGGCGGGGGGAGGAGGCAATCCGCACAGCATTTGTGCCCCCCCCCCACCCCACCCCCCACCCCCGCCCCGCTCTCCCAAACCCCACATTCTGGACCCGCGCCTGTGCTTATCAGGTTTGTAAAGTCGTTCTGGCGGATAAATAATGACATTGTTTTTATAATATGTGCTGGTAGATTTTGTCTCAGATGGTCGTGCAGGTGGCGCTCGCGGTTCTTCATCGCTCCACTCATTTTTCAATTACCACGAGAAGTTACCATTCATACAGTTACATAACAACATAACAACAGTGAATTCAATTCGACATAATGCTCTAAATTCGTTGTAGACAATCTTGCCGCAAATTACATTGAACATGTCACTACATATGCGTTGTGAAATACAACGTTTGGAAGTGGTTCGTTGCATTTACTTTTATTTGTTGTCCTATGAGTATTTTGATGAGTTTAGTTTGAGGTGGAGGATGGAGTTGGTGTTCACGATGCCACTAACATGTAGCCTGCCGGTTCTTGACTCAGCTACCAATCGACCGATCCACACCCCGACACCCGACACCCCGACACCCCGACACCCGACACCCCGACACGCCGAAACCCGACACCCCGACACCCGACACCCGACACCCCGACACCCGACACCCGACACCCCGACACTGAGGCCCACGCTTGAGTCATTTTTCCTTAAGCGTGAGTTCGACTCTCATAGCTGATGGTAGGTACAAGTGAGAAGTACTCATCTCTGAAACTGACAACAAAGTGACATGCTGCTTTGTTTGTCCGACTTGTTTGTCCGAAAAAGCGCACGTACAAAGACGTTTTTTTACCACATGATTGGATAAAAGCAAAAGTGAAAGTCGATAAATGATTGACAGCCTGGATCGGTCTATTTGGTGCCTACGACCTATTGCAGGTGGGTTGTAATCTCGGAAGAACAGCACACCCAACTGGGGTATCCACACTCAACAGTGTGTGGGTGTGTGGGGAGCGAGGGGTGTTCCCGCAGTCCATGAAACCTACCCCTAGATCTGCCAGTTTTTAAGAGCAACAGTATATTAGGGACGAAATCTCGTTTATATTCGAGAAATCCTACCTTCGAGAGCAAAACGAACAACAGTCTACCCATAGGTCTACCGCCATTGCGTGTTTTATAATGGAAAAAGGACGGCAACAAATGCCCTATACTTTATGTCCTCCCTTGCGGCCACGCAGTGAGAGTCCCGTTGTGAACCTGGTTTGTGTGTTTTCACACAATCATTTGGCCTGGTTGTTCCGTTATGCACGAGGCAAGGCAGAAATAGAGCTGCGTGTTTTGACATCATCCTCCCATCAATTATTCACCCCGAGAGGGTCATAATCTGCCAAAATAGATTTCTTGCACTTTGGGCAGAAGAGCACAAGTCATTACCAGAAAAATGACCGGAGCACATAACATAACAATAGCGCTTGATCATAATGGGTAGGCGCCAACTGAACCGGCGTAGCAGCTGCCAGCGGCTTTACAAACCACAAAGTTGGCGTTTATTGGTTTTAAAATCCCGTCGAGAGGTGAGGGGAGAACCTTTGCGTCATTAACTCTCGTTAAAAGCAATGGGCGCTGAAGGCCAAGGTCAGCGCGCAGTTCAAGGGCAAAGTGTGCAGGCGGTGTGTATCGTTGCCAGTTGGTCGTTTAGTTCATAGTAGGTTGATGCCCTCCCTGAAAAATATGAACCTTCTTCCCTCAGTCTGGGTTATAGGATACACGAGCTGCACACCCCCCCCCCCCCCACACACACACCCACCCCCTTCTACATGCCCACACACACACACACATGAACATTTGAGAGTAAACCAATAACGCTATCCCTAGTGGGGTCTACAACAGACAAAACACGCCGTCAGTGAGTCCTGGTGTCGACATCAGTAACATTGGCCCCCACCCCTAGTGGGGTCTACAACAGACAAAACACGCCGTCAGTGAGTCCTGGTGTCGACATCAGTAACATTGGCCCCCACCCCTAGTGGGTTCTGCAACAGACAACACACGCCATCAGTGAGTCCTGGTGTCGATATCAGTAACATTGGCCCCCACCCCTAGTGGGGTCTGCAACAGACAACACACGCCATCAGTGAGTCCTGGTGTCGATATCAGTAACATTGGCCCCCACCCCTAGTGGGGTCTACAACAGACAACACACGCCATCAGTGAGTCCTGGTGTCGATATCAGTAACATTGGCCCCCACCCCTAGTGGGGTCTACAACAGACAACACACGCCATCAGTGAGTCCTGGTGTCGATATCAGTAACATTGGCCCCCACCCCTAGTGGGGTCTACAACAGACAACACACGCCGTCAGTGAGTCCTGGTGTCGATATCAGTAACATTGGCCCCCACCCCTAGTGGGGTCTACAACAGACAACGCCATCAGTGAGTCCTGGTGTCGATATCAGTAACATTGGCCCCCACCCCTAGTGGGGTCTACAACAGACAACACACGCCATCAGTGAGTCCTGGTGTCGATATCAGTAACATTGGCCCCCACCCCTAGTGGGGTCTACAACAGACAACACACGCCATCAGTGAGTCCTGGTGTCGATATCAGTAACAATAGCCCCCACCCCTATTGGGGTCTACAACAGACAACACACGCCATCGGTGAGTCCTGGTGTCGATATCAGTAACATTGGCCCCCCACCCCTAGTGGGGTCTACAACAGACAACACACGCCATCAGTGAGTCCTGATGTCGATATCAGTAACATTGGCCCCCACCCCTAGTGGGGTCTACAACAGGCAACACACGCCATCAGTGAGTCCTGGTGTCGATATCAGTAACATTGGCCCCCACCCCTAGTGGGGTCTACAACAGACAACACACGCCATCAGTGAGTCCTGGTGTCGATATCAGTAACATTGGCCCCCACCCCTAGTGGGGTCTACAACAGACAACACACGCCATCAGTGAGTCCTGGTGTCGATATCAGTAACATTGGCCCCCACCCCTAGTGGGGTCTACAACAGACAACACACGCCATCAGTGAGTCCTGGTGTCGATATCAGTAACATTGGCCCCGACCCCTAGTGGGGTCTACAACAGACAACACACGCCGTCAGTGAGTCCTGGTGTCGATATCAGTAACATTGGCCCCCACCTCTAGTGGGGTCTACAACAGACAACGCCGTCAGTGAGTCCTGGTGTCGATATCAGTAACATTGGCCCCCACCCCTAGTGGGGTCTACAACAGACAACACACGCCATCGGTGAGTCCTGGTGTCGATATCAGTAACATTGGCCCCCACCTCTAGTGGGGTCTACAAGAGACAACACACGCCATCGGTGAGTCCTGGTGCCGATATCAGTAACATTGGCCCCCACCTCTAGTGGGGTCTACAACAGACAACCCACGCCGTCAGTGAGTCCTGGTGTCGATATCAGTAACATTGGCCCCCACCTCTAGTGGGGTCTACAACAGACAACACACGCCGTCAGTGAGTCCTGGTGTCGATATCAGTAACATTGGCTCCCACCCCTAGTGGGGTCTACAACAGACAACACACGCCATCAGTGAGTCCTGGTGTCGATATCAGTAACATTGACCCCACCCCTAGTGGGGTCTACAACAGACAACACACGCCATCAGTGAGTCCTGGTGTCGATATCAGTAACATTGGCCCCCACCCCTAGTGGGGTCTACAACAGACAACACACGCCATCAGTGAGTCCTGGTGTCGGTATCAGTAACATTGGCCCCCACCCCTAGTGGGGTCTACAACAGACAACACACGCCGTCAGTGAGTCCTGGTGTCGATATCAGTAACATTGGCCCCCACCCCTAGTGGGGTCTACAACAGACAACACACGCCATCAGTGAGTCCTGGTGTCGATATCACTAACATTGGCCCCCACCCCTACTGGGGTCTACAACAGACAACACACGCCATCGGTGAGTCCTGGTGTCGATATCAGTAACATTGGCCCCCACCCCTAGTGGGGTCTACAACAGACAACACACGCCATCAGTGAGTCCTGGTGTCGGTATCAGTAACATTGGCCCCCACCCCTAGTGGGGTCTACAACAGACAACACACGCCATCAGTGAGTCCTGGTGTCGATATCAGTAACATTGGTCCTCACCCCTAGTGGGGTCTACAACAGACAACACACGCCATCAGTGAGTCCTGGTGTCGGTATCAGTAACATTGGCCCCCACCCCTAGTGGGGTCTACAACAGACAACACACGCCATCAGTGAGTCCTGGTGTCGGTATCAGTAACATTGGCCCCCACCCCTAGTGGGGTCTACAACAGACAACACACGCCATCAGTGAGTCCTGGTGTCGATATCAGTAACATTGGTCCTCACCCCTAGTGGGGTCTACAACAGGTGCGGCCTCCGATACTCTATGGGTGACGGCTGCTGGAGTGGAGGGAAGTGATGATGACTAGAATGCAGTTAACAGAACATCAACCGCTAGCAAATGGCCTCGTGGATGTCCTTGAGAGAGGTTCACGCATGGACAACAGACAGAATCATACGGTTTGGGTTAGGAAAAGTCGTGAAGGAAATATCGTGCGTTGGATCATGAATGATTTGAGGGTCAGAATGCCCGGAAGACATTCAACAAGTTCCAAATTCTCCTGGAATGGAAGCTGTGTCGCTCGACGCAGGCAGCACAGCGGCTTAGGAGCAATTCCAGACGTACTTGAGCGGAAAAAGAGAAACTATTATTGACCAATCAGAAAGCAGGATTCCGGGGGGCCTCCCAATGCCATGACGACACGTGGGTGACGTGTATAGGTCACATGGTATGGCAACGAAGCTCCCTTGGCGCACTCGAACCTTTGATTTTAACTAGAAAAATTACTCGAAGCTATTTACATATCAACGTTGATCAGTTAAGAAGAAGACCGACATGGTAATGACATGCAAGCTGCAATGGCTGTCGTGAACGATCTGCCTGTAGATGACGTCATTTCCTTTATAGTGACACCCGCGGTGTCGCCTCTTTAGGGTTTCATGGCCTGGCTTTGGACCTTTTGGCCCGCAAAAGCAATTTCAGTTATTGGGGAAAACAAAAATATTGGGGCAGGGCAATATGTTGCCTTGCTTTGATGGGCATTAGACATGCTTACCAGGGTGTCTGGCCATAACCATATGGCTTTGATGATGTTTCTATTTTTTTGTTTTTGCTATGTATGTTTGAATGCCTATGTATTATATCATAGGCAGCGTAGCGCCAGTGAGGTGTTATCATAGGCAGCGTAGCGCCAGTGAGGTGTTATCATAGGCAGCGTAGCGCCAGTGAGGTGTTATCATAGGCAGCGTAGCGCCAGTGAGGTGTTATCATAGGCAGCGTAGCGCCAGTGAGGTGTTATCATAGGCAGCGTAGCGCCAGTGAGGTGTTATCATAGGCAGCGTAGCACCAGTGAGGTGTTATCATAGACAGCGTAGCACCAGTGAGGTGTTATCATAGGCAGCGTAGCGCCAGTGAGGTGTTATCATAGGCAGCGTAGCGCCAGTGAGGTGTTATCATAGACAGCGTAGCACCAGTGAGGTGTTATCATAGACAGCGTAGCACCAGTGAGGTGTTATCATAGGCAGCGTAGCGCCAGTGAGGTGTTATCATAGGCAGCGTAGCGCCAGTGAGGTGTTGTCTTCCCGACTCAACCCCATGATGGCGTCAATGACAAACCGCGAGAATTCACCCTGAACTACTCCACCATGAGGCAACTGAAATACATGCTTAATGAGGCGGAGTGCATAGCCACGGTGTCTATCCGCCCGCCCCATTACCCAGCGTGTTCCTTAAGACTTTTAGCCTTGACTTGCTCGGTTTGTCAGGGGACGCGAGAAGCTAAATATATCCATATTGCCGCCCACGGCCGACCCGATGTCGTCCATTGAAAACAAAATGGCCGCAGGGGCGTTCCTGTGGCGACGTGCTCTGAAGTGCCGATCATTAATGCATCACATGAAACCACCTCCGTCTCATGTGTGGTGTTCACCCGGATGTCACTGTGACGTCACTGTGACGTCACTCCGTTGGTTCTGCCGTCTGGCATGAGGGTGGCGCCGATTCATCTAAGTCGCTGTCAATTCAGGTGCTGAAGTCCTTTTACGTCATTCCCCAATGATAAAAAACAATCAACAATAGAGGGGGTTTATTTAAAGAAAAAGATAAATAAATAGAACATTGGTTATTTTAACGTCGGCGTCTGGTAAATCTTGACTGGAATTATATCTGGTGACGGGTAACACGTCTTGCTGACAGTTGGTCTAAGGCGATATAACTAAATAGGCCTTACACCCTCCACACCCACCTGTATATATGTATATATAATTTTGTATATTGTTGCTGTATTCCGTACTCCGCATGGTACACTGCTGCCCTCTACTGGAACAGTTAATGCTATCACTGCTGCCCTCTACTGTCGCAGGCATGCTATCACTGCTGCCCTCTACTGGCGCAGGCATGCTATCACTGCTGCCCCCTACTGGCGCAGGCATGCTATCACTGCTGCCCCCTACTGGCACAGGCATGCTATCACTGCTGCCCTCTACTGTCGCAGGCATACTGTCACTGCTGCCTTTACTGGTGCAGGCATACTGTCACTGCTGCCCTCTACTGGCGCAGGCATGCTATCACTGCTGCCCTCTACTGGCGTAGGCATGCTATCACTGCTGCCCTCTACTGGCACAGTTAATGCTATCACTGCCGCCCTCTACTGGCGTAGGCATGCTATCACTGCTGCCCTCTACTGGCACAGTTAATGCTATCACTGCTGCCCTCTACTGTCGCAGTCAATGCTGTCACTGCTGCCCTCTACTATCGCAGGCATGCTATAACTGCTGCCCCCTACTGGCACAGGCATGCTATCACTGCTGCCCTCTACTGGCGTAGGCATGCTGTCACTGCTGCCCTCTACTGGCGTAGGCATGCTATCACTGCTGCCCTCTACTGTGTCACGACGTGAACAAAAAAGGTCTCAATGCTCATTAATAATAATAATATTTAATATGACATAATATTGGCAATGTATACCTTGGATATAATGGGGTGTTACATTTGCACGGTTAGCATGGTTTGGGGCAAAGTCATAGTCACTCTCCTGACTGCTTCTGGGCAGCAGTGATGTGTCTGGGTGGATCACAGACTCCAGTTATGCCGACGCCGACCGGAAACAGGGAAACTGCTGTCGACCTTCTAGGTGGCTGTTGGTGGACTGTCGCGGCACTGTCATCATCGACGAACGGAGATACCACCCTACTACAAAGGGGCGTCTCCAGGCGGCGCGGTGATAGGTCAACTGGTGATAGCGCTACCACGATCTGGAATGCCCACAGGAAACGGCAGAGTCCAGAAGCTACAAAGACGTAGCAGCCTAGCGCCCTAAACTCCGAAGCGCTCGTAGGGATCGTCTTGACGACATCGGATGTTCTGTCGTCGCCTGTCCTGAGGTAGTCTGTCCACTCCGATGTGGATGCAGTACTTATACCGATGGCCACTCCCATGATAAACGCACCATCGACCGCACTGAGCTAATCAATAGCGGCTGCTGAGCATATGGCCACTCCCAGAACGATCTCACCATCGACCGATTTGAGCTCAACTCAACTCAACAGTCACTGCTGAGTTTAAGAAACTGACATTACAAATGGAGTAAACTGGTAATCAAGTTTATGACATACTGGCACAGTTAATGCTATCACTGCAGCCCTCTACTGTCGCAGGCATGCTGTCACTGCTGCCCTTTACTGTCGCAGGCATGCTGTCACTGCTGCCCTCTACTGTCGCAGGCATGCTATCACTGCTGCCCTCTACTGGCGCAGGCATGCTATCACTGCTGCCCTCTACTGGCGTAGGCATGCTATCACTGCTGCCCTCTACTGGCGCAGTCATGCTATCACTGCTGCCCTCTACTGGCGCAGGCATGCTCTCACTGCCGCCCTCTACTGGCGTAGGCATGCTATCACTGCTGCCCTCTACTGCCGCAGTCATGCTATCACTGCTGCCCTCTACTGGCGTAGGCATGCTATCACTGCTGCCCTCTACTGGCGCAGTCATGCTATCACTGCTGCCCTCTACTGGCGTAGGCATGCTATCACTGCTGCCCTCTACTGTCGCAGGCATGCTATCACTCCTGCCCT
This sequence comes from Arenicola marina, assembly GCA_964019135.1. NCBI lineage: Eukaryota > Metazoa > Annelida > Polychaeta > Arenicolidae > Arenicola > Arenicola marina. The sequence continues at coordinate 32,888,765 of OZ025249.1, read as the reverse complement.
CTACTGGCGCAGGCATGCTATCACTGCTGCCCTCTACTGTCGCAGGCATGCTCTCACTCCTGCCCTCTACTGGCGCAGGCATGCTATCACTGCTGCCCTCTACTGTCGCAGGCATGCTATCACTGCTGCCCTCTACTGGCGTAGGCATGCTATCACTGCTGCCCTCTACTGGCACAGTTAATGCTATCACTGCCGCCCTCTACTGGCGCAGGCATGCTATCACTCCTGCCCTCTACTGGCGCAGGCATGCTATCACTCCTGCCCTTTACTGTCGCAGGCATGCTATCACTGCTGCCCTCTACTGTCGCAGGCATCCTATCACTGCTGTCCTCTACTGGCGCAGGCATCCTATCCCTGCTGCCCTCTACTGGCGCAGTCATGCTATCACTGCTGCCCTCCACTGTCGCAGGCATGCTATCACTGCTGCCCTCTACTGGCGCAGGCATGCTCTCACCCATGGTGGAGGGCAGACCTCGGTGAATGAATCAGCCATGCAGATGATTCACTTACCGGGTGGCACCACTCGTTCATGTGTTCCCCACGGCATTCGACCCCCCGCGTTATGAGTGGGCACAGCTACCGATAATGTCGGGTGACAATATGCGCTTGACTGTGCGACCTTGACCCAAAGAATGACAGGGTGAACAGGTCCAATGCTGACGGTCACCCATTCCCCCACATTGCCAGCCATGCTTCCAATAGGGGAAATATCAACGCTGTCGTCCGCTGATGTGGTTGATATTGGAACAGATGCCACTATCAGTTTTGATTCGATTGTTCGATTGATCGTTTTGAATGTTGGTTTAGGATGCCAAGCAGAGTTATATTTGTGGTCGCATAAACAGGGGGCGGGGGGTGAGGGGGAGGGGGGTTAACAGCGGAAACAGCAGTCAGTCACGTTCCTGAACGTTCGTGTCTCGCGACATCAAGTCCGGAGTTAGACTTCCTCCAGACTTCCTCCAGCAAAAAAAGCTCACAACTGCGCTGCCTTTCACCCCCCCCCCCCCCGCCGTATCTATCTATCTTTCATTCCCTCCCACGCCGCTTTCTCCCAGCCATAAAAGAACTCAACTAGTCACTGCGTCTTAACCATCCACACAGCGCCCAGATGCCAAACAGTCAATCATAAGATGCCAACCATGTCACACAAAGGTGTCTTAGAACACCCATCCAGCCCCACCCTTCCAAGTCACATCCACACCACTCCAACAACCCCTCCTCGACCACCTGAAGCTACCCGGACCCCACCTACCAATCCAACCCACCCTACCATCCAGCCCCATCCACCCCTCCAAGTCACATCCACGCCACTCCAACAACCCCTCCTCGACCACCTGAAGCTACCCGGACCCCACCTACCAATCCAACCCACCCTACCATCCAGCTCCATCCACCGCTCCAAGTCACATCCACACCACTCCAACAACCCCTCCTCGACCACCTGAAGCTACCCGAACCCCACCTACCAATCCAACCCACCCTACCATCCAGCCCCATCCACCGCTCCAAGTCACATCCACACCACTCCAACAACCCCTCCTCGACCACCTGAAGCTACCCGAACCCCACCTACCAATCCAACCCACCCTACCATCCAGCCCCATCCACCGCTCCAACTCACATCCACACCACTCCAACAACCCCTCCTCGACCACCTGAAGCTACCCGAACCCCACCTACCAATCCAACCCACCCTACCATCCGCCCCATCCACCGCTCCAAGTCACATCCACGCCACTCCAACAACCCCTCTTCGACCACCTGAAGCTGCCCGGACCCCACCTACCAATCCAACCCACCCTACCATCCAGCCCTATCCACCCCTCCAAGTCACATCCCCACCACTCCAACAACCCCTCCTCGACCACCTGAAGCTACCCGGACCCCACCTACCAATCCAACCCACCCTACCATCCAGCCCCATCCACCCCTCCAAGTCACATCCACACCACTCCAACAACCCCTCCTCGACCACCTGAAGCTACCCGGACCCCACCTACCAATCCAACCCACCCTACCATCCAGCCCTATCCACCCCTCCAAGTCACATCCCCACCACTCCAACAACCCCTCCTCGACCACCTGAAGCTACCCGGACCCCACCTACCAATCCAACCCACCCTACCATCCAGCCCCATCCACCGCTCCAAGTCACATCCACGCCACTCCAACAACCCCTCTTCGACCACCTGAAGCTACCCGGACCCCACCTACCAATCCAACCCACCCTACCATCCAGCCCTATCCACCGCTCCAAGTCACATCCCCACCACTCCAACAACCCCTCCTCGACCACCTGAAGCTACCCGGACCCCACCTACCAATCCAACCCACCCTACCATCCAGCCCTATCCACCCCTCCAAGTCACATCCCCACCACTCCAACAACCCCTCCTCGACCACCTGAAGCTACCCGGACCCCACCTACCAATCCAACCCACCCTACCATCCAGCCCTATCCACCCCTCCAAGTCACATCCACACCACTCCAACAACCCCTCCTCGACCACCTGAAGCTACCCGGACCCCACCTACCAATCCAACCCACCCTACCATCCAGCCCCATCCACCCCTCCAAGTCACATCCACACCACTCCAACAACCCCTCCTCGACCACCTGAAGCTACCCGAACCCCACCTACCAATCCAACCCACCCTACCATCCAGCCCCATCCACCCCTCCAAGTCACATCCACGCCACTCCAACAACCCCTCCTCGACCACCTGAAGCTACCCGAACCCCACCTACCAATCCAACCCACCCTACCATCCAGCCCCATCCACCGCTCCAAGTCACATCCACACCACTCCAACAACCCCTCCTCGACCACCTGAAGCTACCCGGACCCCACCTACCAATCCAACCCACCCTACCATCCAGCCCCATCCATCGCTCCAAGTCACATTCACACCACTCCAACAACCCCTCCTCGACCACCTGAAGCTACCCGAACCCCACCTACCAATCCAACCCACCCTACCATCCAGCCCCATCCACCCCTCCAAGTCACATCCACGCCACTCCAACAACCCCTCCTCGACCACCTGAAGCTACCCGGACCCCACCTACCAATCCAACCCACCCTACCATCCAGCCCCATCCACCGCTCCAAGTCACATCCACACCACTCCAACAACCCCTCCCCGACCACCTGAAGCTACCCGGACCCCACCTACCAATCCAACCCACCCTACCATCCAGCCCGATCCACCCCTCCAAGTCACATCCACGCCACTCCAACAACCCCTCCTCGACCCCCTGAAGCTACCCGAACCCCACCTACCAATCCAACCCACCCTACCATCCAGCCCCATCCACCCCTCCAAGTCACATCCACGCCACTCCAACAACCCCTCCTCGACCACCAGAAGCTACCCGGACCCCACCTACCAATCCAACCCACCCTACCATCCAGCCCCATCCACCGCTCCAAGTCACATCCACACCACTCCAACAACCCCTCCTCGACCACCTGAAGCTACCCGAACCCCACCTACCAATCCAACCCACCCTACCATCCAGCCCCATCCACCGCTCCAAGTCACATCCACACCACTCCAACAACCCCTCCTCGACCACCTGAAGCTACCCGGACCCCACCTACCAATCCAACCCACCCTACCATCCAGCCCTATCCACCCCTCCAAGTCACATCCACGCCACTCCAACAAACCCTCCTCGACCACCTGAAGCTACCCGGACCCCACCTACCAATCCAACCCACCCTACCATCCAGCCCCATCGACCCCTCCAAGTCACATCCACGCCACTCCAACAACCCCTCCTCGACCACCTGAAGCTACCCGGACCCCACCTACCAATCCAACCCACCCTACCATCCAGCCCCATCCACCCCTCCAAGTCACATCCACACCACTCCAACAACCCCTCCTCGACCACCTGAAGCTTCCCGAACCCCACCTACCAATCCAACCCACCCTACCATCCAGCCCCATCCACCCCTCCAAGTCACATCCACGCCACTCCAACAACCCCTCCTCGACCACCTGAAGCTACCCGGACCCCACCTACCAATCCAACCCACCCTACCATCCAGCCCCATCCACCCTTCCAAGTCACATCCACGCCACTCCAACAACCCTTCCTCGACCTCCTGAAGCTACCCGAACCCCAACTACAAATCCAACCCACCCTACCATCCAGCCCCATCCATCGCTCCAAGTCACATCCACACCACTCCAACAACCCCTCCCCGACCACCTGAAGCTACCCGGACCCCACCTACCAATCCAACCCACCCTACCATCCAGCCCCATCCACACCACTCCAACAACCCCTCCTCGACCACCTGAAGCTACCCGGACCCCACCTACCAATCCAACCCACCCTACCATCCAGCCCCATCCATCGCTCCAAGTCACATCCACACCACTCCAACAACCCCTCCCCGACCACCTGAAGCTACCCGGACCCCACCTACCAATCCAACCCACCCTACCATCCAGCCCCATCCACACCACTCCAACAACCCCTCCTCGACCACCTGAAGCTACCCGGACCCCACCTACCAATCCAACCCACCCTACCATCCAGCCCCATCCATCGCTCCAAGTCACATCCACACCACTCCAACAACCCCTCCCCGACCACCTGAAGCTACCCGGACCCCACCTACCAATCCAACCCACCCTACCATCCAGCCCCATCCACACCACTCCAACAACCCCTCCCCGACCACCTGAAGCTACCCGGACCCCACCTACCAATCCAACCCACCCTACCATCCAGCCCCATCCACCGCTCCAAGTCACATCCACACCACTCCAACAACCCCTCCGCGACCACCTGAAGCTACCCGGACCCCACCTACCAATCCAACCCACCCTACCATCCAGCCCCATCCACCGCTCCAAGTCACATCCACACCACTCCAACAACCCTTCCTCGACCACCTGAAGCTACCCGAACCCCACCTACCAATCCAACCCACCCTACCATCCAGCCCCATCCACCCCTCCAAGTCACATCCACACCACTCCAACAACCCCTCCTCGACCACCTGAAGCTACCCGGACCCCACCTACCAATCCAACCCACCCTACCATCCAGCCCCATCCACCCCTCCAAGTCACATCCACACCACTCCAACAACCCCTCCTCGACCACCTGAAGCTACCCGAACCCCACCTACCAATCCAACCCACCCTACCATCCAGCCCCATCCACCGCTCCAAGTCACATCCACGCCACTCTAACAACTCCTCCTCGACCACCTGAAGCTACCCGGACCCCACCTACCAATCTAACCCACCCTACCATCCAGCCCCATCCACCTCTCCAAGTCACATCCACACCACTCCAACAACCCATCCTCGACCACCTGAAGCTACCCGAACCCCACCTACCAATCCAACCCACCCTACCATCCAGCCCCATCCACCGCTCCAAGTCACATCCACACCACTCCAACAACCCCTCCTCGACCACCTGAAGCTACCCGAACCCCACCTACCAATCCAACCCACCCTACCATCCAGCCCCATCCACCCCTCCAAGTCACATCCACACCACTCCAACAACCCCTCCTCGACCACCTGAAGCTACCCGGACCCCACCTACCAATCCAACCCACCCTACCATCCAGCTCCATCCACCGCTCCAAGTCACATCCACGCCACTCCAACAACCCCTCCTCGACCACCTGAAGCTACCCGGACCCCACCTACCAATCAAACCCACCCTACCATCCAGCCCCATCCACCCCTCCAAGTCACATCCACGCCACTCCAACAACCCCTCCTCGACCCCCTGAAGCTACCCGAACCCCACCTACCAATCCAACCCACCCTACCATCCAGCCCCATCCACCGCTCCAAGTCACATCCACACCACTCCAACAACCCCTCCTCGACCACCTGAAGCTACCCGAACCCCACCTACCAATCCAACCCACCCTACCATCCAGCCCCATCCACCCCTCCAAGTCACATCCACACCACTCCAACAACCCCTCCTCGACCACCTGAAGCTACCCGAACCCCACCTACCAATCCAACCCACCCTACCATCCAGCCCCATCCACCGCTCCAAGTCACATCCACACCACTCCAACAACCCCTCCTCGACCACCTGAAGCTACCCGAACCCCACCTACCAATCCAACCCACCCTACCATCCAGCCCCATCCACCCCTCCAAGTCACATCCACACCACTCCAACAACCCCTCCTCGACCACCTGAAGCTACCCGGACCCCACCTACCAATCCAACCCACCCTACCATCCAGCTCCATCCACCGCTCCAAGTCACATCCACGCCACTCCAACAACCTCTCCTCGACCACCTGAAGCTACCCGGACCCCACCTACCAATCCAACCCACCCTACCATCCAGCCCCATCCACCCCTCCAAGTCACATCCACGCCACACCAACAGCCCCTCCTCGACCACCTGAAGCTACCCGAACCCCACCTACCAATCCAATCCACCCTACCATCCAGCCCCATCCACCCCTCCAAGTCACATCCACACCACTCCAACAACCCCTCCTCGACCACCTGAAGCTACCCGGACCCCACCTACCAATCCAACCCACCCTACCATCCAGCTCCATCCACCGCTCCAAGTCACATCCACGCCACTCCAACAACCCCTCCTCGACCACCTGAAGCTACCCGGACCCCACCTACCAATCAAACCCACCCTACCATCCAGCCCCATCCACCCCTCCAAGTCACATCCACGCCACTCCAACAACCCCTCCTCGACCCCCTGAAGCTACCCGAACCCCACCTACCAATCCAACCCACCCTACCATCCAGCCCCATCCACCGCTCCAAGTCACATCCACACCACTCCAACAACCCCTCCTCGACCACCTGAAGCCACCCGAACCCCACCTACCAATCCAACCCACCCTACCATCCAGCCCCATCCACCCCTCCAAGTCACATCCACACCACTCCAACAACCCCTCCTCGACCACCTGAAGCTACCCGAACCCCACCTACCAATCCAACCCACCCTACCATCCAGCCCCATCCACCCCTCCAAGTCACATCCACACCACTCCAACAACCCCTCCTCGACCACCTGAAGCTACCCGAACCCCACCTACCAATCCAACCCACCCTACCATCCAGCCCCATCCACCCCTCCAAGTCACATCCACACCACTCCAACAACCCCTCCTCGACCACCTGAAGCTACCCGGACCCCACCTACCAATCCAACCCACCCTACCATCCAGCTCCATCCACCGCTCCAAGTCACATCCACGCCACTCCAACAACCTCTCCTCGACCACCTGAAGCTACCCGGACCCCACCTACCAATCCAACCCACCCTACCATCCAGCCCCATCCACCCCTCCAAGTCACATCCACGCCACACAAACAGCCCCTCCTCGACCACCTGAAGCTACCCGAACCCCACCTACCAATCCAATCCACCCTACCATCCAGCCCCATCCACCCCTCCAAGTCACATCCACATCACTCCAACAACCCCTTCTCGACCACCTGAAGCTACCCGGACCCCACCTACAAATCCAACCCACCCTAACATCCAGCTCCATCCACCGCTCCAAGTCACATCCACGCCACTCCAACAACCCCTCCTCGACCACCTGAAGCTACCCGGACCCCACCTACCAATCCAACCCACCCTACCATCCAGCCCCATCCACCCCTCCAAGTCACATCCACGCCACTCCAACAACCCCTCCTCGACCACCTGAAGCTACCCGAACCCCACCTACCAATCCAACCCACAGTACCATGCAGCCCCATCCACCCCTCCAAGTCACATCCACACCACTCCAACAACCCCTCCTCGACCACCTGAAGCTACCCGGACCCCACCTACCAATCCAACCCACCCTACCATCCAGCCCCATCCACCCCTCCAAGTCACATCCACACCACTCCAACAACCCCTCCTCGACCACCTGAAGCTACCCGGACCCCACCTACCAATCCAACCCACCCTACCATCCAGCTCCATCCACCGCTCCAAGTCACATCCACGCCACTCCAACAACCCCTCCTCGACCACCTGAAGCTACCCGGACCCCACCTACCAATCCAACCCACCCTACCATCCAGCCCCATCCACCCCTCCAAGTCACATCCACGCCACTCCAACAACCCCTCCTCGACCCCCTGAAGCTACCCGAACCCCACCTACCAATCCAACCCACCCTACCATCCAGCCCCATCCACCCCTCCAAGTCACATCCACGCCACTCCAACAGCCCCTCCTCGACCACCTGAAGCTACCCGAACCCCACCTACCAATCCAATCCACCCTACCATCCAGCCCCATCCACCCCTCCAAGTCACATCCACATCACTCCAACAACCCCTTCTCGACCACCTGAAGCTACCCGGACCCCACCTACAAATCCAACCCACCCTAACATCCAGCTCCATCCACCGCTCCAAGTCACAACCACGCCACTCCAACAACCCCTCCTCGACCACCTGAAGCTACCCGGACCCCACCTACCAATCCAACCCACCCTACCATCCAGCCCCATCCACCCCTCCAAGTCACATCCACGCCACTCCAACAACCCCTCCTCGACCACCTGAAGCTACCCGAACCCCACCTACCAATCCAACCCACAGTACCATGCAGCCCCATCCACCCCTCCAAGTCACATCCACACCACTCCAACAACCCCTCCTCGACCACCTGAAGCTACCCGGACCCCACCTACCAATCCAACCCACCCTACCATCCAGCCCTATCCACCCCTCCAAGTCACATCCACACCACCCCAACAACCCCTCCTCGACCACCTGAAGCTACCCGGACCCCACCTACCAATCCAACCCACCCTACCATCCAGCCCTATCCACCCCTCCAAGTCACATCCACACCACTCCAACAACCCCTCCTCGACCACCTGAAGCTACCCGGACCCCACCTACCAATCCAACCCACCCTACCATCCAGCCCCATCCACCCCTCCAAGTCACATCCACACCACTCCAACAACCCCTCCTCGACCTCCTGAAGCTACCCGAACCCCACCTACCAATCCAACCCACCCTACCATCCAGCCCCATTCACCGCTCCAAGTCACATCCACACCACTCCAACAACCCCTCCTCGACCACCTGAAGCTACCCGAACCCCACCTACCAATCCAACCCACCCTACCATCCAGCCCCATCCACCCCTCCAAGTCACATCCACACCACTCCAACAACCCCTCCCCGACCACCTGAAGCTACCCGGACCCCACCTACCAATCCAACCCACCCTACCATCCAGCCCCATCCACCGCTCCAAGTCACATCCACACCACTCCAACAACCCCTCCTCGACCACCTGAAGCTACCCGAACCCCACCTACCAATCCAACCCACCCTACCATCCATCCCCATCCACCGCTCCAAGTCACATCCACACCACTCCAACAACCCCTCCTCGACCACCTGAAGCTACCCGAACCCCACCTACCAATCCAACCCACCCTACCATCCATCCCCATCCACCGCTCCAAGTCACATCCACACCACTCCAACAACCCCTCCTCGACCACCTGAAGCTACCCAAACCCCACCTACCAATCCAACCCACCCTACCATCCAGCCCCATCCACCCCTCCAAGTCACATCCACACCACTCCAACAACCCCTCCTCGACCACCTGAAGCTACCCGAACCCCACCTACCAATCCAACCCACCCTACCATCCAGCCCCATCCACCCCTCCAAGTCACATCCACACCACTCCAACAACCCCTCCTTGACCACCTGAAGCTACCCGAACCCCACCTACCAATCCAACCCACCCTACCATCCAGCCCCATCCACCGCTCCAAGTCACATCCACGCCACTCCAACAACCCCTCCTCGACCACCTGAAGCTACCCGGACCCCACCTACCAATCTAACCCACCCTACCATCCAGCCCCATCCGCCCCTCCAAGTCACATCCACACCACTCCAACAACCCCTCCTCGACCACCTGAAGCTACCCTAACCCCACCTACCAATCCAACCCACCCTACCATCCAGCTCCATCCACCGCTCCAAGTCACATCCACGCCACTCCAACAACCCCTCCTCGACCACCTGAAGCTACCCGGACCCCACCTACCAATCCAACCCACCCTACCATCCAGCCCCATCCACCCCTCCAAGTCACATCCACGCCACTCCAACAACCCCTCCTCGACCACCTGAAGCTACCCGAACCCCACCTACCAATCCAACCCTCCCTACCATCCAGCCCCATCCACCGCTCCAAGTCACATCCACACCACTCCAACAACCCCTCCTCGACCAACTGAAGCTACCCGAACCCCACCTACCAATCCAACCCACCCTACCATCCAGCCCCATCCACCCCTCCAAGTCAGATCCACACCACTCCAACAACCCCTCCTCGACCACCTGAAGCTACCCGAACCCCACCTACCAATCCAACCCACCCTACCATCCAGCCCCATCCACCCCTCCAAGTCACATCCACACCACTCCAACAACCCCTCCTCGACCACCTGAAGCTACCCGAACCCCACCTACCAATCCAACCCACCCTACCATCCAGCCCCATCCACCCCTCCAAGTCACATCCACACCACTCCAACAACCCCTCCTTGACCACCTGAAGCTACCCGAACCCCACCTACCAATCCAACCCACCCTACCATCCAGCCCCATCCACCGCTCCAAGTCACATCCACGCCACTCCAACAACCCCTCCTCGACCACCTGAAGCTACCCGGACCCCACCTACCAATCTAACCCACCCTACCATCCAGCCCCATCCGCCCCTCCAAGTCACATCCACACCACTCCAACAACCCCTCCTCGACCACCTGAAGCTACCCGGACCCCACCTACCAATCCAACCCACCCTACCATCCAGCCCCATCCACCCCTCCAAGTCACATCCACGCCACTCCAACAACCCCTCCTGGACCACCTGAAGCTACCCGGACCCCACCTACCAATCCAACCCACCCTACCATCCAGCCCCATCCACCGCTCCAAGTCACATCCACGCCACTCCAACAACCCCTCCTCGACCACCTGAAGCTACCCGAACCCCACCTACCAATCCAACCCTCCCTACCATCCAGCCCCATCCACCGCTCCAAGTCACATCCACACCACTCCAACAACCTCTCCTCGACCACCTGAAGCTACCCTAACCCCACCTACCAATCCAACCCACCCTACCATCCAGCTCCATCCACCGCTCCAAGTCACATCCACGCCACTCCAACAACCCCTCCTCGACCACCTGAAGCTACCCGGACCCCACCTACCAATCCAACCCACCCTACCATCCAGCCCCATCCACCCCTCCAAGTCACATCCACGCCACTCCAACAACCCCTCCTCGACCACCTGAAGCTACCCGAACCCCACCTACCAATCCAACCCTCCCTACCATCCAGCCCCATCCACCGCTCCAAGTCACATCCACACCACTCCAACAACCCCTCCTCGACCAACTGAAGCTACCCGAACCCCACCTACCAATCCAACCCACCCTACCATCCAGCCCCATCCACCCCTCCAAGTCACATCCACGCCACTCCAACAACCCCTCCTCGACCACCAGAAGCTACCCGGACCCCACCTACCAATCCAACCCACCCTACCATCCAGCCCCATCCACCGCTCCAAGTCACATCCACACCACTCCAACAACCCCTCCTCGACCACCTGAAGCTACCCGAACCCCACCTACCAATCCAACCCACCCTACCATCCAGCCCCATCCACCCCTCCAAGTCACATCCACACTACTCCAACAACCCCTCCTCGACCACCTGAAGCTACCCGGACCCCACCTACCAATCCAACCCACCCTACCATCCAGCTCCATCCACCGCTCCAAGTCACATCCACGCCACTCCAACAACCCCTCCTCGACCACCTGAAGCTACCCGGACCCCAGCTACCAATCCAACCCACCCTACCATCCAGCCCCATCCACCCCTCCAAGTCACATCCACGCCACTCCAACAACCCCTCCTCGACCACCTGAAGCTACCCGAACCCCACCTACCAATCCAACCCACCCTACCATCCAACCCCATCCACCGCTCCAAGTCACATCCACACCACTCCAACAACCCCTCCTCGACCACCTGAAGCTACCCGAACCCCACCTACCAATCCAACCCACCCTACCATCCAGCCCCATCCACCCCTCCAAGTCAGATCCACACCACTCCAACAAACCCTCCTCGACCACCTGAAGCTACCCGGACCCCACCTACCAATCCAACCCACCCTACCATCCAGCCCCATCCACCGCTCCAAGTCACATCCACACCACTCCGACAACCCCTCCTCGACCACCTGAAGCTACCCGAACCCCACCTACCAATCCAACCCACCCTACCATCCAGCCCCATCCACCGCTCCAAGTCACATCCACGCCACTCCAACAACCCCTCCTCGACCACCTGAAGCTACCCGGACCCCACCTACCAATCCAACCCACCCTACCATCCAGCCCCATCCACCCCTCCAAGTCACATCCACGCCACTCCAACAACCCCTCCTCGACCACCTGAAGCTACCCGAACCCCACCTACCAATCCAACCCACCCTACCATCCAGCCCCATTCACCCCTCCAAGTCACATCCACACCACTCCAACAACCCCTCCTCGACCACCTGAAGCTACCCGAACCCCACCTACCAATCCAACCCACCCTACCATCCAGCCCCATCCACCGCTCCAAGTCACATCCACACCACTCCAACAACCCCTCCTCGACCACCTGAAGCTACGCGGACCCCACCTACCAATCCAACCCACCCTACCATCCAGCCCCATCCACCCCTCCAAGTCACATCCACGCCACTCCAACAACCCCTCCTCGACCACCTGAAGCTACCCGAACCCCACCTACCAATCCAACCCACCCTACCATCCAGCCCCATCCACCGCTCCAAGTCACATCCACACCACTCCAACAACCCCTCCTCGACCACCTGAAGCTACCCGAACCCCACCTACCAATCCAACCCACCCTACCATCCGCCCCATCCACCGCTCCAAGTCACATCCACGCCACTCCAACAACCCTTCCTCGACCACCAGAAGCTACCCGGACCCCACCTACCAATCCAACCCACCCTACCATCCAGCCCCATCCACCGCTCCAAGTCACATCCACACCACTCCAGCAACCCCTCCTCGACCACCTGAAGCTACCCGGACCCCACCTACCAATCCAACCCACCCTACCATCCAGTCCCATCCACCCCTCCAAGTCACATCCACGCCACTCCAACAACCCCTCCTCGACCACCTGAAGCTACCCGAACCCCACCTACCAATCCAACCCACCCTACCATCCAGCCCCATCCACCGCTCCAAGTCACATCCACACCACTCCAACAACCCCTCCTCGACCACCTGAAGCTACCCGGACCCCACCTACCAATCCAACCCACCCTACCATCCAGCCCCATCCACCGCTCCAAGTCACATCCACACCACTCCAACAACCCCTCCTTGACCACCTGAAGCTACCCGGACCCCACCTACCAATCCAACCCACCCTACCATCCAGCCCCATCCACCGCTCCAAGTCACATCCACACCACTCCAACAACCCCTCCTCGACCACCTGAAGCTACCCGAACCCCACCTACCAATCCAACCCACCCTACCATCCGCCCCATCCACCGCTCCAAGTCACATCCACGCCACTCCAACAACCCCTCCTCGACCACCTGAAGCTACCCGGACCCCACCTACCAATCCAACCCACCCTACCATCCAGCCCCATCCACCCCTCCAAGTCACATCCACGCCACTCCAACAACCCCTCCTCGACCACCAGAAGCTACCCGGACCCCACCTACCAATCCAACCCACCCTACCATCCAGCCCCATCCACCGCTCCAAGTCACATCCACACCACTCCAACAACCCCTCCTTGACCACCTGAAGCTACCCGGACCCCACCTACCAATCCAACCCACCCTACCATCCAGCCCCATCCACCGCTCCAAGTCACATCCACGCCACTCCAACAACCCCTCCGCGACCACCTGAAGCTACCCGGACCCCACCTACCAATCCAACCCACCCTACCATCCAGCCCCATCCACCCCTCCAAGTCACATCCACGCCACTCCAACAACCCCTCCTCGACCACCAGAAGCTACCCGAACCCCACCTACCAATCCAACCCACCCTACCATCCAGCCCCATCCACCCCTCCAAGTCACATCCACACCACTCCAACAACCCCTCCTCGACCACCTGAAGCTACCCGAACCCCACCTACCAATCCAACCCACCCTACCATCCAGCCCCATCCACCGCTCCAAGTCACATCCACACCACTCCAACAACCCCTCCTCGACCACCTGAAGCTACCCGGACCCCACCTACCAATCCAACCCACCCTACCATCCAGCCCCATCCACCCCTCCAAGTCACATCCACACCACTCCAACAACCCCTCCTCGACCACCTGAAGCTACCCGAACCCCACCTACCAATCCAACCCACCCTACCATCCAGCCCCATCCACCGCTCCAAGTCACATCCACGCCACTCCAACAACCCCTCCTCGACCATCTGAAGCTACCCGGACCCCACCTACCAATCCAACCCACCCTACCATCCAGCCCCATCCACCCCTCCAAGTCACATCCACACCACTCCAACAACCCCTCCTCGACCACCTGAAGCTACCCGAACCCCACCTACCAATCCAACCCACCCTACCATCCAGCCCCATCCACCGCTCCAAGTCACATCCACACCACTCCAACAACCCCTCCTCGACCACCTGAAGCTACCCGAACCCAAAAACCCACCATAACCCCCCTTCCCCAGTCATCCCACAGTTGCCACCCCCCGTCCACCACCCAACAGTAACGCCAACCCCATCCCAGACTGGTCGCCCCTCCCCCCCCCCCCCCCACCCCTCCACCACCGTGCCGTCCCCACTATCCACCCCCAACCACCTCACGTGAGCACTAATCTACGGGGATAGCGGACGTATGAGGTCTGAGGGCAGGCGGGAGCGGGGGCGAAGTGGGTACTGGGTTGGGGAAGCGGGGGGTGGGGGGGTGGGGGCTATGGGAGAGGGTGCCTTTTTCTCTGTCTCCTGGCAAGAAGCTGAACGGAAGCAACGATTAATCAGGAACCTTTTTTATCGCCACCGATTTTTCATCTGGCGCCACGCCCAGACAGCGCCACAGACAGCCACACACACTCAGCCACATAAACACAGCCACACACACAGCTACACAAACACAGTCACACAAACACAGCCACACACACACAACCACACACAGCCACACAGCCCCACACTTAACCACACACAGCCACACAGCAACGCACAGCCACACAGCTCCACACATAACCACACACAGCCACACACAGCCACACAGCCACACACAGCCACACAGCCACACACAGCCACACATAACCACACACAGCCACACAGCCACACACAGCCACACACAGCCACACACAGCCACACACAGCCACACACAGCCACACACAGCCACACACAGCCACACATAACCACACACAGCCACACAGCCACACACAGCCACACACAGCCACACACAGCCACACACAGCCACACAGCCACACACAGCCACACACAGCCACACAGCCACACACAGCCACACAGCCCCACACATAACCACGCACAGCCACACACAGCCACGTACAGCCACACACAGCCATACAGCGCCACACACAACCACACACAGCCATACACAGCCACACACAGCCACACAGCGCCACACACAGCTACACACATCGGAACAGAGCACCACTCGCAGCGCCACACATAGCCATACACAGCCACACACAGCCACAAACAGCCACATACAGCGGCACACACAGCGCCACACACAGCCACTCAGCGCACACAGCCACACACAACCACACACACACACACAGTGCCACTCACAACCACACACAGCGCCACGCTTTCACACACAGCCATACACAGCCACAGCCACACACAGTCACACGCAGTCACACGCAGCCACACACAGCCACAAACAGCCACACACATCCACACACAGCCACACCCAGTCACACGCGACCACACAGCCACACAGACGCGGAATGCCACGTCCAGGCGACGACAACTCACAGACCGGAGCGGTAATTGTTGATCCGCGCCTGGGTTGGACCCGCCACTCCCCCCCTCCGCCACCCCATTCACCCTCACCCACCGCCAGCGCCCATCCTCTGCTGGGCCCCGTAGGGGGAGCACAGGAGGCAGGGAGGAGTGTAGGTCGCAGTGGAGGTGGGTGGAGAGGGGAGGTGGGTGGAGGGGGAAGGCCGATGGGGGGGGGGGAGGGGGGAGTGAAAGGAGGCGACAATGGCTTATTCTTCCACCCAGTCTAGACCCGTCTCGCCGGTTCTCGGAGCTGTGACGACGAGAGCTGCAGAGGGCTGCCGCTGACCCGGGACATAACAGCACGGCCAGCCGAGTGTATTCCGATTGACTTGTCGCAGACAACAATTTACGATGTGGTAAACTGAAATGTGTGGTACATTACGCTGTTATCTACGACAGATATCGCTTTGGGACACCGTACATTGTTGTAGAAACGGATCCTGTTGTTGTGTTGTATAGCTCAGATCGCTCGCTCGCTGCCCCCCCCCCCCCCCCGCAATATCAATGGCGGGTATTCCAGGCCTCTAATATGGGGCTCCGCCTTCATAAAACAGAAAGGACTTTTCAATGCAGAAAGAGATGTGGGGTGGGGGGCAGATGAGATGTAGACGAGTAGGCTTTATAGGTGGCTGAGAGATTTGTCTCTCAGAGGAGAGTATTTAGAAAGCGTCGACGCTTATATTCACCTTTGACGCCACTTTAACCAAATTAGATGAAATCGGAGCTATTATCATGTCGTCCTGGGCCGTCTCCCAATCAGGCAATATGAGTGACGAATCTCAAGGGTTAACGGCTTATTGCATCGGATTCCGTTGTCACCTACCGATATACTGACGGTGTTCCCGTCCGCTCCAGCGGTGAGGGTGGGTGGGGGGGGGGGGTCAGAGGGTCGGCCCCCATTGTTTTAGCGTTGAGATTTAGTACGTTGCGAACCCCGTTTTATTGCCCCCCTCCCCACCACCCACACACCCCGTCATACGTGTTTCGGACCACCCCCGGCCCCCCACTCCCCCAAAGTCCTTGGTGAACCCTTGAGGTGTGTATGTGTGGCGTACACTGCAAAGTTATACCACTGGCGATATACCGGTAAGCAAGCATACACGTAGCCTACAGTCACAATGTAGTCACAAGAACAAGTGTCAAGACTGTAACGTCTGAACTTTCACGCTAGCCTACAGGCTACACGCAGCCCACCATGGCGTCAACATGGTTTCTACCATACGCAATAACCCCATTCTGTCAGCCCGGAAAAGTGATATCATATATGTATTAGTACAAAGACATCTAGTTATACAAGAGTGCCTGTTACCCAGATATGAAGTCGCATCCTTACACTACTATATATAGCGGCTTGGGCTTGGGCTTCAATATTAGGGAGATATAGACCATTTCGGGGGGTATTCTGCCATGCGCGGTAAAGCTAGCTCGCTCTGCGCTGCATATCTTTCGTATAGGGAATACGCAAGAGGGAAGTACAGATTTTTAGCTGCACAATTTTCAACGGGTTATCAGCTTAACATGGTGTTTTGGAGACAAAATATGTATCTAGACTAATGTAATGTCTATCAAAAGATACCATTTTTAATGGTGCGTAGCAGGAAAGCGATCATATTTCTTCTTTTTTTTATGTTCTTCATTCATAAAGTAATAATGATCTTCCTGGAACTTATCCTCATTGGAAATAATTAAAATCTAATTCTATACACTGTCTGTTCAATGCGAGTCAGAACGCACTCTGGTGACCTGGGCATTGTGCGGTTGTGGCTTGTTGCGTGGCAACCATGGAGGCATGCCCGGTGAGCGCTTGGTTACTGTGTAAAGTGTTCTTAATGTAGTGAAATCTGAGCTGTACATAATTCCATTAAGCCCCGTCCAGAAGGTAGGTTTTTCCTATCGGTTTGTCCCATAGGTTTTTCCTGTGTTTTTTTGTGTTTCTGTGAGAAATCACAGTTTACACGGTAGGATTAAAAATCGTCTCGTCTGGACAGGGCTTTTTACGTAAAGACAAGTTTATAGCTTTTGTTTAGTCTGTGAATAGCAATACCAAAGAGCCATCTTACCTGACGCGAACCAACTGGAGACGCACGCCTTCCTTTGCCTGCGCATGCGTGTATCGGTTTCCTGACCCACATGAATCCGTTTGCGGGACAATACAGTGGCGGATACAAGGGGGTGTGGGCTGGGGGAAGAGAGTTTAACCCCCGTCCCCTCAAACAAGGAGATGATAAGAACGGTTAACTTTTTTCAATGACGCTTTTTGAGGAAGCATCGCGGTGTGGTGAGGTGTGGACCCCTGGCCGTAAACAAATTGATAGACAACCCCCACCCCCGGTGGTAAAATAATTCGTGGACCCCCCCCTCCCCCCACTCCAGTCGCAGGTATTCAGAGAGAACCCCTCGTCTTGAAATTCTTAGATCCGCTCCAGCTCAGACATTAAAACCACCACCAAGCCCAAGGTGAAGGTATAGCCAAATACTTTTAGATGTAGCGTCCCTTTCGAAAGCTCGCACATATCTTAACTACTGTTTAAAATCTTTAGCCTTTTGCAAAGTACAAACTGGATTACTCCTGGCGCCTTCTCTGAAGTCGAACGCGGGCAAAATAGACACTAACATGTGAAGCATAAGCCATTTCCGAGTTCAGTTTGTGTATGCCGCCATGCTTGCTTCTACATTGAAAAGTGGTGTGCTATGCAAAACCTTCACCTTGGTGGTGGTTTTAATGTCGGAGCTACATCCGCCCCTGCAGCGTATCACTCGCCAAGGGAAGTCCTCAGTTATCGGCGGCAAAGTATACTTCACGGATGCTGATCCACTTTATTGACTGTCTTCAAACTAGGAAAAGCAAAGGAATTTGCCAAATGTAAAAACAAGCTTGCGGTGGCATTGCGGTGGTCAGTTCACCCAGTTCACAATGCCACATACCATCAACACTCGACCACCACTGAAACTTACATGTCTGGTTGCAGACCGCACTAGAAAGAGGGAGACCACCACCAAGGTGAAGGTTTTGCATAGCACACCACTTTTCCATCTGGAAAACAAGCATGGCGGCATACACAAACTGAACTCGGAAATGGCTTAGAATATGCCCCCCCCCCCCACCTCCGTCCCCCTCTTATATAAGCACTACTGCCTGGATCAGTTGTTTACAATTTCAACAACCCCGGTTGCTTTGTCGAAGCGCGGTCAAGGCGGGTAGACCAAAGCACTCAACACAGGCATAAATATAGCCTTAAATTATACATTAGATAACAGTAACTATGTCTTTTTCCCGAGATGAAAAAACTGCAGGTGAACACTGCCTTACTCTTAGACCAGCCCCCTAACCCCAACCCATCCAAATCAGATTGGTTGTATATTCAGGAAACTATGTCCCCGGGGGTAACCCTCTACTCTTTGAGAAGAAAAACATTATCCGGCAACAACACAGAAATGACCCAGGGGAACTGACCCCAGTGGGCGGCGGAAGGGGGAGAGGGGGAGGGGGGGGGGGGTGAACTCCCGATCTACGTGCCGTTAGGCTCTCAGGTGGCCAGAGCGTCCAAACGAGAAAACAATCATTGCCATGCTAGCTAAATCTACTTTGAAAGCTTAACTGGTTTGAGCGTTTTTCGTGGAAACTCGTTTAAAATGTAAGAGATGTTTCTTTGTTCCAAGTTCGATTTTATTTGTTTAACCGCTGTTTGTACCGGTCTCGCCTTCTTAAACTGTGAAAAAGCGCCGTCGGTTCGCTATTTTATGGCAATCGAATGAATACGTCAACAACTGCCACACTATTGCCTGGACCGTTGATATTATGCTGTAGACCCCCTGTTTTGGTCGAACCCACCAGCAGGATATATTCCAAAGCAGCCACCCCCGCATCCTACCTCTCCCCAACCCCCCGGTCGTAAAGGTTTTCACACAGACCGAAAAATGCCCCCCGCCCCCCCTTTTTCAAACTCCTGGTTCCTCCCTTGGTGCTCACTGTACGCACGCTGGCACCTCCCGTGGCGATGACCACGTGACGCAACCTCAAACGAAGACTCGTCTTTCACGGCCGGTTTGAGATATTATCACTGTCGTCGGCAAACGGCCGTTTTATTTCACTTACAATTGCTGATGGATGATGTGTATATAGGCGTGCTGGAGAGGCAGCTGGGGGAAGATGGCACAATTATCAGCCACTTTTATGCACCTAATGGATTATCAGCGATTAGATACCCCGGGGGCAGGAGGGGGGGGGGGGGTCGATTGATGGATAGTTTAGGGAGTCTGCCAGACAGAATATTGGCTTGGGTTCGGGGCGATTGTGTGCAGGGGTGGAGGAGTGGCGGGGTGGAGGGGGTGGGGGTGTAAAGGGTGGGTCGGGCGGGTGCGCCTTGGGGTGTAAAAAGGTGTTGGTGGGTGAGGTAAAGGAGATGAGGCTGTGTGACACGGGGTGAGAATGGGGTTGTAAAGGGCGATTGGGAGTGACGTTGGAATGTGAAAAAAGAGTGGGGGTGGTGGAGGGATGGGACTGTAAGGGTTGGACTGGTCATAACTGATTACTGGAGGGGTCGAAGGGGTGAGGCTGAAGTGCCAAGAAGTGCTGAGTGAGTGTGGCGGGTAGGCAGGTGTGAGGGTTGTAGGAACCGGGGCGGGTGGGGGGGTAAATACCATATGGTACCTCGCCCATGAAGAATCGATCAAACACCGATGGCTTTTTTTTTGTCTCCATAAAAGTTTCCGTTTATGTAATCCCGAAAATAATTAATATTAACAAGCCATGACAGAGAATCACTCCCTTGTCGGGTTGGATTATATAAATTAGATAATTCGCCAGCTGCGTTCTAAAAACGAATGGAGATTACGATTGTATAACCATGCTAAGTCTAATCCAAATCACGTGCGGGCTCAAAATGAAGCCTTCTGTCCGTCAACTGCAAAAAAAAATATTGTAGGCTCATAGATATATTAATATGAAAATAAAAATCTTATATAATTATTAAGAAAACAATTGGTGCTTCACAATAAGCTTGTTTTCCGGCGGACTGGGCACAGCTGAGAGTTTGAACGCATCTCGTTTCTATCCAGTTACGAAAATTGACCATGTATAGGAGATGTTATAATTAATACAATAGTATTTATTTATTGCTGACGGTGGGGGATTTTGCTATTCGATAGCAGCTTCAACAAAAAACACATTCAAAACCTCGAAGTCATAAGAAACTTTCCGTTGAATTCGCAATTACCTGCCTGTCAGAGACAGAGGTGTGTGGACACGATAACTCCCTCCCCTCTCCCTCTCTCACCACCCTCTCCCTCCCTCTCCCTCTCTCACCACCCTCCCCCCTCCCTCTCCCTCTCTCACCACCCTCTCCCTCCCTCTCTCTCTCTCACCACCCTCTCCCTCCCCGCTCCCTCCCCTCTCCCTCTCTCACCACCCTCTCCCTCCCTCTCCCTCCCTCACCACCCTCTCCCTCCCTCTCGCTCTCTCACCACCCTCTCCCTCCCCGCTCCCTCCCCTCTCCGTCTCTCACCACCCTCTCCCTCCCCGCTCCCTCCCCTCTCACTCTCTCACCACCTTCTCCCTCCCCGCTCCCTCCCCTCTCCCTCTCTCACCACCCTCTCCCTCCCCGTTCCCTCCCCTCTCCCTCTCTCACCACCGTCTCCCTCCCCGCTCCCTCCCCTCTCCCTTTCTCACCACCCTCTCCCTCCCGCACCCTCCCCTCTCCCTCCCCGTTCCCCCCCTCTCCCTTTCTCACCACCTTCTCCCTCCCCGCTCCCTTCCCTCTCCCTCTCTCACCACACTCTCCCTCCCCGCTCCCTCCCCCCTCCCTCTCTCACCACCCTCTCCCTCCTCGCTCCCTCCCCTATCCCTCTCTTACCACCCTCTCCCTCCCCGCTCCCTCCCCTCGCCCTCTCTCACCACCCTCTCCCTCCTCGCTCCCTCCCCTATCCCTCTCTCACCACCCTCTCCCTCGCCGCTCTCTCCCTCTCCCTCTCTCAACACCCTCTCCCTCCTCGCTCCCTTCCCTCTCCCACTCTCACCACCTCTCCGTCGCGGCTCCCTCCCCTCTGCCTCTCTCACCACCCTCTCCCTTCCCGCTCCCTCCCCTCTCCCTCTCTCACCACCCTCTCCCTCCCCGCTCCCTCCCCGCTCCCTCTCCTCTCCCTATCTCACCGCCCTCTCCCCCCCGTTCCCTCCCCGCTCCCTCTCTCTCCACCCTCTCCTTCCCCGCTCTCTCCCCGCTCCCTCTCCTCTCCCTCTCTCACCACCCTCTCCCCCCGCTCCCTCCCCTCTCCCTCTCTCACCACCCTCTCCCTCCCCGCTCCCTCCCCTCTCCCTCTCTCACCACCCTCTCCCTCCCCGCTCCCTCCCCTCTCCCTCTCTCACCACCCTCTCCCTGCCCGCTCTCTCCCCGCTCCCTCTCTCTCCACCCTCTCCTTCCCCGCTCTCTCCCCGCTCCCTCTCCTCTCCCTCTCTCACCACCCTCTCCCCCCGCTCCCTCCCCTCTCCCTCTCTCACCACCCTCTCCCTCCCCGCTCCCTCCCCCCTCCCTCTCTCACCACCCTCCCCCCCCGCTCCCTCCCCTCTCCCTCTCTCACCACCCTCTCCCTCCCCGCTCCCTCCCCCCTCCCTCTCTCACCACCCTCCCCCCCCGCTCCCTCCCCTCTCCCTCTCTCTCCACCCTCTCCCTCCCCGCTCTCTCCCCGCTCCCTCTCCTCTCCCTATCTCACCACCCTCTCCCTCCCCGTTCCCTCCCCTCTCCCTCTCTCTCCACCCTCTCCCTCCCCGCTCTCTCCCCGCTCCCTCTCCTCTCCCTCTCTCACCACCCTCTCCCCCCGCTCTCTCCCCTCTCCCTCTCTCTCCACCCTCTCCCTGCCCGCTCTCTCCCCGCTCCCTCCCCCCTCCCTCTCTCACCACCCTCTCCCCCCGCTCTCTCCCCTCTCCCTCTCTCTCCACCCTCTCCCTCCCCGCTCTCTCCCCGCTCCCTCTCTCTCCACCCTCTCCCTGCCCGCTCTCTCCCCGCTCCCTCCCCCCTCCCTCTCTCACCACCCTCTCCCCCCGCTCTCTCCCCTCTCCCTCTCTCTCCACCCTCTCCCTCCCCGCTCTCTCCCCGCTCCCTCTCCTCTCCCTCTCTCACCACCCTCTCCCCCCGCTCTCTCCCCTCTCCCTCTCTCTCCACCCTCTCCCTCCCCGCTCTCTCCCCGCTCCCTCTCTCTCCACCCTCTCCCTGCCCGCTCTCTCCCCGCTCCCTCCCCCCTCCCTCTCTCACCACCCTCTCCCTCCCCGCTCTCTCCCCGCTCCCTCTCCTCTCCCTCTCTCACCACCCTCTCCCCCCGCTCTCTCCCCTCTCCCTCTCTCTCCACCCTCTCCCTCCCCGCTCTCTCCCCGCTCCCTCTCTCTCCACCCTCTCCCTGCCCGCTCTCTCCCCGCTCCCTCCCCCCTCCCTCTCTCTCCACCCTCTCCCTCCCCGCTCTCTCCCCGCTCCCTCTCCTCTCCCTCTCTCACCACCCTCTCCCCCCGCTCTCTCCCCTCTCCCTCTCTCTCCACCCTCTCCCTCCCCGCTCTCTCCCCGCTCCCTCTCTCTCCACCCTCTCCCTGCCCGCTCTCTCCCCGCTCCCTCTCCTCTCCCTCTCTCACCACCCTCTCCCCCCGCTCTCTCCCCTCTCCCTCTCTCTCCACCCTCTCCCTCCCCGCTCTCTCCCCGCTCCCTCCCCCCTCCCTCTCTCACCACCCTCTCCCTCCCCGTTCCCTCCCCTCTCCCTCTCTCTCCACCCTCTCCCTCCCCGCTCTCTCCCCGCTCCCTCTCCTCTCCCTCTCTCACCACCCTCTCCCTCCCCGTTCCCTCCCCTCTCCTACTCTCTCCACCCTCTCCCTCCCCGCTCTCTCCCCGCTCCCTCCCCCCTCCCTCTCTCACCACCCTCTCCCCCCGCTCTCTCCCCTCTCCCTCTCTCTCCACCCTCTCCCTCCCCGCTCTCTCCCCGCTCCCTCCCCCCTCCCTCTCTCACCACCCTCTCCCTCCCCGTTCCCTCCCCTCTCCCTCTCTCTCCACCCTCTCCCTCCCCGCTCTCTCCCCGCTCCCTCTCCTCTCCCTCTCTCACCACCCTCTCCCTCCCCGTTCCCTCCCCTCTCCTACTCTCTCCACCCTCTCCCTCCCCGCTCTCTCCCCGCTCCCTCCCCCCTCCCTCTCTCACCACCCTCTCCCCCCGCTCTCTCCCCTCTCCCTCTCTCTCCACCCTCTCCCTCCCCGCTCTCTCCCCGCTCCCTCCCCCCTCCCTCTCTCACCACCCTCTCCCTCCCCGTTCCCTCCCCTCTCCCTCTCTCTCCACCCTCTCCCTCCCCGCTCTCTCCCCGCTCCCTCCCCTCTCCCTCTCTCTCCACCCTCTCCCTATCTCACCACCCTCTCCCTCCCAGCTACCTCTTCCTCTCTGACCACCCTCTCCCTCCCCGCTCCCTCCCCTCTCCCTCTCACCACCCTCTCCCTTCCCGCTCCCTCCCCTCCCCCTCTCTCACCACCCTCTCCCTCCCCGCTCCCTCCCCTCTCCCTCCCCGTTCCCTCCCCTCTCCCTCTCTCACCACCCTCTCCCTCTCTCACCACCCTCTCCCTCCCCGCTCCCTCCCCTCTCCCTCTCTCACCGCCCTCTCCCTCCCCGCTCCCTCCCCTCTCCCTCCCCGCTCCCTCCCCTCTCCCTCTCTCACCACCCTCTCCCTTCCCGCTCTCTCCCCTCTCCCTCTCTCACCACCCTCTCCCTCCCCGCTCCCTCTCCTCTCCCTCCCCGCTCCCTCCCCTCTCCCTCCCCGCTCCCTCCCCTCTCCCTCTCTCACCACCCTCTCCCTTCCCGCTCCCTCCCCTCTCCCTCCCCGCTCCCTCCCCTCTCCCTTTCTCACCACCTTCTCCCTCCCCGCTCCCTCCCCTCTCCCTCCCCGTTCCCTCCCCTCTCCCTCTCTCACCACCCTCTCCCTTCCCGCTCTCTCCTCTCTCCCTCTCTCACCACCCTCTCCCTCCCCGCTCCCTCTCCTCTCCCTCCCCGCTCCCTCCCCTCTCCCTCCCCGCTCCCTCCCCTCTCCCTCTCTCACCACCCTCTCCCTCCCCGCCCCCCCTCTCCCTCTCTCACCACCCTCTCCCTTCCCGCTCCCTCCCCTCTCCCTCTCTCACCACCCTCTCCCTCCCCGATCCCTCCCCGATCCCTCCCCGTTCTCTCCCCTCTCCCTCTCTCACCACCCTCTCCCTTCCCGCTCTCTCCCCTCTCCCTCTCTCACCACCCTCTCCCTCCCCGCTCCCTCCCCTCTCCCTCCCCGCTCCCTCCCCTCTCCCTCCCCGCTCCCTCCCCTCTCCCTCCCCGCTCCCTCCCCTCTCCCTCTCTCACCACCCTCTCCCTTCGCGCTTCCTCCCCTCTCCCTCCCCACTCCCTTCCCTCTCCCTCTCTCACCACCCTCTCCCTCCCCGCTCCCTCCCCTCTCCCTCCCCGCTCCCTCCCCTCTCCCTCCCCTCTCCCTCTCTCACCACCCTCTCCCTTCGCGCTTCCTCCCCTCTCCCGCTCTCACCACCCTCTCCCTCCCCGCTCCCTCCCCGCTCCCTCCCCGTTCTCTCCCTCTCCCTCTCTCACCACCCTCTCCCTTCCCGCTCCCTCCCCTCTCCCTCTCTCACCACCCTCTCCCTCCCCGCTCCCTCCCCGATCCCTCCCCGATCCCTCCCCGTTCTCTCCCCTCTCCCTCTCTCACCACCCTCTCCCTCCCCGTTCTCTCCCTCTCCCTCTCTCACCACCCTCTCCCTCCACTCTCCCTCCCCGCTCCCTCCCCTCTCCCTCCCCGCTCCCTCCCCTCTCTCTCTCTCACCACCCTCTCCCTTCCCGCTCCCTCCCCTCTCCCTCTCTCACCACCCTCTCCCTCCCCGCTCCCTCCCCTCTCCCTCCCCGTTCTCTCCCTCTCCCTCTCTCACCACCCTCTCCCTCCCCGTTCTCTCCCTCTCCCTCTCTCACCACCCTCTCCCTCCCCGCTCCCTCCCCTCTCCCTCCCCGCTCCCTCCCCTCTCCCTCCCCGTTCTCTCCCTCTCCCTCTCTCACCACCCTCTCCCTTCCCGCTCCCTCCCCTCTCCCTCTCTCACCACCCTCTCCCTCCCCGCTCCCTCCCCTCTCCCTCCCCGTTTCCTCCCCTCTCCCTCTCTCACCACCCTCTCCCTCCCCGTTCTGTCCCTCTCCCTCTCTCACCGCCCTCTCCTTCCCCGCTCCCTCCACTCTCCCTCTCTCCCCACCCTCTCCCTTCCCGCTCCCTCCCCTCTCCCTCTCTCACCACCCTCTCCCTCCCCGCCCCCCTCTCCCTCTCTCACTACCTTCTCCTTCCACTCTCACTCCCCGCTCCCTCCCCTCTCCCTCCCCGCTCCCTCCCCTCTCCCTCTCTCACCACCTTCTTCCTCCCCGCTCCCTCCCCTCTCCCTCTCTCACCACCCTCTCCCTCCCCGCTCCCTCCCCTCTCTCACCACCCTCTCCCTCCCCGCTCCCTCCCCTCTCCCTCTCTCACCACCCTCTTCCTCCCCGCTCCCTCCCCTCTCCCTCTCTCACCACCCTCTCCCTCCTCGCTCCCACCCCTCTCCCTCCCTGCGCCCTCCCCTCTCCCTCTCTCACCACCCTCTCCCTCCCCGCTCCCTCCCCTCTCCCTCTCTCACCACCCTCACCCTCCCCGCTCCCTCCCCTCTCCCTCTCTCACCACCCTCTCCCTCTCCGCTCCCTCCCCTCTCCCTCCCCGCTCCCTCCCCTCTCCCTCTCCCTTCCCGCTCCCTCCCCTCTCCCTCTCTCACCACCCTCT
>OZ025249.1:32671676-32861676 GCA_964019135.1 Arenicola marina | reverse complement strand
CCTCTCCCTCCCCGCTCCCTCCCCTCTCCCTCTCTCACCACCCTCTCCCTCCCCGCTCCCTCCCCCTCTCCCTCTCTCACCACCCTCTCCCTCCCCGCTCCCTCCCTCTCCCTCTCTCACCACCCTCTCCCTCCCCGCTCCCTCACCTCTCCCTCCCCGCTCCCTCCCCTCTCCCTCTCGCACCACCCTCGCCTCCCCACTCCCTCCCCTTTCCCTTCCCGCTCCCCTCCCCTCTCCCTCTCTCACCACCCTCTCCCTCCCCGCTCCCTCCCCTCTCCCTCTCTCACCGCCCTCTCCCTCCCCGCTCCGTCCCCTCTCCCTTCCCGCTCCTTCCCTTCTCCCTCTCTCACCACCCTCTCCCTTCCCGCTCCCTCCCCTCTCCCTCTCTCACCACCCTCTCCCTCCCCACACCCCCCTCTCCTCTCTCACCACCCTCTCTCGCCGCTCTCTCCTCTCCCTCTCTCACCACACCTCTCCCTCCACTCTCCCTCCCCGCTCCTCCCCTCTCCCTACCCGCTCCCTCCCTTCTCCCTCTCTCCACCCACCCTCTCCCTCCCCGCTCCCTCCCCTCTCCCTCTCTCACCACCCTCTCCCTCCCCGCTCCCTCCCCTCTCCCTCTCTCACCACCCTCTCCCTCCCCGCTCCCTCCCCTCTCCATCCCCGCTCCCTCCCCTCTCCCTCTCTCACCACCCCTCTCCCTCGCCGCTCTCTCCCTCTCCCTCTCTCACCACCCCTCTCCCTCCACTCTCCCTCCCCGCTCCCTCCCCTCTCCCTCCCCGCTCCCTTCCCTCTCCCTCTCTCACCACCCTCTCCCTTCCCGCTCCTCCCCTCTCCCTCTCCTCACCACCCTCTCCCTCCCCGCTCTCTCCCCTCTCCCTCTCTAACCACCCTCTCCCTCCCCGCCCCCCTCTCCCTCTCTCACCACCCTCTCCCCTCCACTCTCCCTCCCCGCTCCCTCCCCTCTCCCTCCCCGCTCCCTCCCCTCTCCCTCTCTCACCACCCTCTCCCTTCCGCTCCCTCCCCTCTCCCTCTCTCACCACCCTCTCCCTCCCCGCTCCCTCTCCTCTCCCTCCCCGTTCTCTCCTCTCCCTCTCTCACCACCCTCTCCCTCCGCGCTCCCTCCCCTCTCCCTCTCTCACCACCCTCTCCTTCCCCGCTCCCTCCCCTCTCCCTCCCTCACCACCCTCTCCCTCCCCGCTCCCTCCCTCTCCCTCCCCGTTCTCTCCCCTCTCCCTCTCTCACCACCCTCTCCTTCTCCGTTCTGTCCCTCTCCCTCTCTCACCGCCCTCTCCCTCCCCGCTCCCTCCACTCTCCCTCTCTCCCCACCCTGTCCCTTCCCGCTCCCTCCCCTCTCCCTCTCTCACCACCATCTCCCTTCCGCCCCCCCCTCTCCCTCTCTCACTACCCTCTCCCTCCACTCTCCATCCCCGCTCCCTCCCCTCTTCCTCCCCGCTCCCTCCCCTCTCCCTCTCTCACCACCTTCTTCCTCCCCGCTCCCTCTCCTCTTCCTCCCCGCTCCCACCCTTCTCCCTCTCTCACCACCCTGTCCTTCCCGCTCCTCCCCTCCCCTCTCTCACCACCATCTCCCTTCCCGCCCCCCCCCCTCCTCCCTCTCTCACTACCCTCTCCCTCCACTCTCCATCCCCGCTCCCTCCCCTCTTCCTCCCCGCTCCCTCCCCTCTCCCTCTCTCACCACCTTCTCCATCCCCGCTCCCTCCCCTCTTCCTCCCCGCTCCCACCCTCTCCCTCTCTCACCACCCTCTCCCTTCCCGCTCCCTCCCCTCTCCCTCTCTCACCACCCTCTCCCTCCCCGCTCCCTCCCCTCTCCCTCCCCGTACTCTCCCTCTCCCTCTCCCACCACCTTCTCCCTCCCCGCTCCCTCCCCTCTCCCTCTCTCACCACCCTCTCCCTTCCCGCTCCCTCCCCTATCCCCTCACTCCCACCTCTCCCTCCCCGCTCCTCCCCTCTCCCTCTCTCACCACCCTCTCCCTCCCCGCTCCCTCCCCTCTCCCTCTCTCACCACCCTCTCCTTCCCCTCTTCCTCTCTCACCACCCTCTCCCTCCCCGCTCCCTCCCCTCTCCCTTTCTCACCACCCTCTCCCTCCCCTCCCTCCCCTCTCCCTTCCCGTTCCCTCCCCTCTCCCTCTCTCACCACCCTCTCCCTCCCCGCTCCCTCCCCTCTCCCTCTCTCACCACCCTCTCCCTCCCCGCTCCCTCCCCTCTCCCTCTCTCACTACCTTCTCCTTCCACTCTCACTCCCCGCTCCCTCTCCTCTCCCTCCCCGCTCCCTCCCCTCTCCCTCTCTCACCACCTCTTCTCCTCCACGCTCCCTCCCCCTCTCCCTCTCTCACCACCATCTCCCTCCCCGCTCCCTCCCCTCTCTCACCACCCTCTCCCTCCCCGCTCCCTCCCCTCTCCCTCTCTCACCACCCTCTCCCTCCCCGCTCCCTCCCCTCTCCCTCTCTCACCACCCTCACGCTCCCCGCTCTCTCCCCTCTCCCTCCCCGCTCCCTCCCCTCTCCCTCTCTCACCACCCTCTCCCTCTCCGCTCCCTCCCCTCTCCCTCCCCGCTCCCTCCCCTCTCCCTCTCTCACCACCCTCTCCCTTCCCGCTCCCTCCCCTCTCCCTCCCCGCTCCCTCCCCTCTCCCTCTCTCACCACCCTCTCCCTCCCCGCTCCCTCCCCTCTCCCTTCCCGCTCCCTCCCATCTCCCTCTCTCACCACCCTCTCCCTCTCTCACCACCCTCTCCCTCCCCGCTCCCTCCCCTCTCCCTCTCTCACCACCCTCTCCCTTCCCGCTCCCTCCCCTCTCCCTCCCCGCTCCCTCCCCTCTCCCTCTCACACCACCCTCTCCCTCTCTCACCACCCTCTCCCTCCCAGCTCCCTCCCCTCTCCCTCTCTCACCACCCTCTCCCTCCCCGCTCCCTCCCCTCTCCCTCTCTCACCACCCTCTCCCTCCCCGCTCCCTCCCCTCTCCCTCTCTCACCACCCTCTCCCTCCCCGCTCCCTCCCCTCTCCCTCTCTCACCACCCTCTCCCTCCCCGCTCCCTCCCCTCTCCCTCTCGCACCACCCTCGCCCTCCCCACTCCCTCCCCTTTCCCTTCCCGCTCCCTCCCCTCTCCCTCTCTCACCACCCTCTCCCTCTCTCACCACCCTCTCCCTCCCCGCTCCCTCCCCACTCCCTCTCTCACCACCCTCTCCTTCCCCGCTCCCTCCCCTCTCCCTCTCTCACCGCCCTCTCCCTCCCCGCTCCCTCCACTCTCCCTTCCCGCTCCTTCCCTTCTCCCTCTCTCACCACCCTCTCCCTCCCCGCCCCCCCCTCTCCCTCTCTCACCACCCTCTCCCTCGCCGCTCTCTCCCTCTCCCTCTCTCACCACCCTCTCCCTCCACTCTCCCTCCCCGCTCCCTCCCCTCTCCCTCCCCGCTCCCTCCCCTCTCCCTCTCTCACCACCCTCTCCCTCCCCGCTCCCTCCCCTCTCCCTCTCTCACCACCCTCTCCCTCACCGCTCCCTCCCCTCTCCCTCTCTCACCACCCTCTCCCTGCCCGCTCCCTCCCCTCTCCCTCCCCGCTCCCTCCCCTCTCCCTCTCTCACCACCCTCTCCCTCGCCGCTCTCTCCCTCTCCCTCTCTCACCACCCTCTCCCTCCACTCTCCCTCCCCGTTCCCTCCTCTCTCCCTCCCCGCTCCCTCCCCTGTCCTTCTCCCACCACCCTCTCTCTTCCCGCTCCCTCCCCTCTCCCTCTCTCACCACCCTCTCCCTCCCCGCTCCCTCCCCTCTCCCTCTCTCACCACCCTCTCCCTCCCCGCCCCCCCTCTCCCTCTCTCACCACCCTCTCCCTCCACTCTCCCTCCCCGCTCCCTCCCCTCTCCCTGCCCGCTCCCTCCCCTCTCCCTCTCTCACCACCCTCTCCCTTCCCGCTCCCTCCCCTCTCCCTCTCTCACCACCCTCTCCCTCCCCGCTCCCTCCCCTCTCCCTCTCTCACCACCCTCTCCCTCCCCGCTACCTCACCCCTCCCTCTCTCACCACCCTCTCCCTCCTCGCTCCCTCCCCTATCCCTCGCTTACCACCCTCTCCCTCCCCGCTCCCTCCCCTCTCCCTCTCTCACCACCCTCTCCCTCCTCGCTTCCTTCCCTCTCCCACTCTCACCACCTCTCCGTCGCGGCTCCCTCCCCTCTGCCTCTCTCACCACCCTCTCCCTTCCCGCTCCCTCCCCTCTCCCTCTCTCACCACCCTCTCCCTCCCCGCTCCCTCTCCTCTCCCTATCTCACCGCCCTCTCCCTCCCCGTTCCCTCCCCTCTCCCTCTCTCTCCACCCTCTCCCTCCCCGCCTCTCTCCCCGCTCCCTCTCCTCTCCCTCTCTCACCAACCTCTCCCCCCCCGCTCCCTCCCCTCTCCCTCTCTCTCCACCCTCTCCCTCCCCGCTCTCTCCCCGCTCCCTTTCCTCTCCCTCTCTCACCACCCTCTCCCTCCCCGCTCCCTCCCCTCTCCCTCCCCGCTCCCTCCCCTCTCCCTCTCTCACCACCCTCTCCCTCCCCGCTCCCTCCCCTCTCCCTCCCCGTTCCCTCCCCTCACCCTCTCTCACCACCCTCTCCCTCCCCGCTTCCTGTCCTCTCCCTCCCCGCTCCCTCCCCTCCCCCTCCCCGCTCCCTCCCCTCTCCCTCTCTCACCACCCTCTCCCTTCCCGCTCCCTCCCCTCTCCCTCTCTCACCACCCTCTCCCTCCCCGCTCCCTCCCCTCTCCCTCCCCGCTCCCTCCCCTCTCCCTCTCTCACCACCCTCTCTCTTCGCGCTTCCTCCCCTCTCCCTCCCCACTCCCTCCCCTCTCCCTCTCTCACCACCCTCTCCCTCCCCGCTCCTTCCCCTCTCCCTCCCCGCTCCCTCCCCTCTCCCTCTCTCACCACCCTCTCCCTTCGCGCTTACTCCCCTCTCCCTCTCTCACCACCCTCTCCCTCCCCGCTCCCTCCCCTCTCCCTCTCTCACCACCCTCTCCCTCCCCGCTCCCTCACCTCTCCCTCCCCGCTCCCTCCCCTCTCCCTCTCGCACCACCCTCGCCCTCCCCACTCCCTCCCCTTTGCCTTCCCGCTCCCCCCCCTCTCCCTCTCTCACCACCCTCTCCCTCTCTCACCACCCTCTCCCTCCCCGCTCCCTCCCCACTCCCTCTCTCACCACCCTCTCCTTCCCCGCTCCCTCCCCTCTCCCTCTCTCACCGCCCTCTCCCTCCCCGCTCCCTCCACTCTCCCTTCCCGCTCCTTCCCTTCTCCCTCTCTCACCACCCTCTCCCTCCCCGCCCCCCCCCCCTCTCCCTCTCTCACCACCCTCTCCCTCGCCGCTCTCTCCCTCTCCCTCTCTCACCACCCTCTCCCTCCACTCTCCCTCCCCGCTCCCTCCCCTCTCCCTCCCCGCTCCCTCACCTCTCCCTCTCTCACCACCCTCTCCCTCCCCGCTCCCTCCCCTCTCCCTCTCTCACCACCCTCTCCCTCCCCGCTCCCTCCCCTCTCCCTCTCTCACCACCCTCTCCCTGGCCGCTCCCTCCCCTCTCCCTCCCCGCTCCCTCCCCTCTCCCTCTCTCACCACCTTCTCCCTCGCCGCTCTCTCCCTCTCCCTCTCTCACCACCCTCTCCCTCCACTCTCCCTCCCCGCTCCCTCCTCTCTCCCTCCCCGCTCCCTCCCCTGTCCCTCTCCCACCACCCTCTCACTTCCCGCTCCCTCCCCTCTCCCTCTCTCACCACCCTCTCCCTCCCCGCTCCCTCCCCTCTCCCTCTCTCACCACCCTCTCCCTCCCCGCCCCCCCTCTCCCTCTCTCACCACCCTCTCCCTCCACTCTCCCTCCCCGCTCCCTCCCCTCTCCCTGCCCGCTCCCTCCCCTCTCCCTGCCCGCTCCCTCCCCTCTCCCTCTCTCACCACCCTCTCCCTTCCCGCTCCCTCCCCTCTCCCTCTCTCACCACCCTCTCCCTCCCCGCTCCCTCCCCTCTCCCTCTCTCACCACCCTCTCCCTCCCCGCTACCTGACCCCTCCCTCTCTCACCACCCTCTCCCTCCTCGCTCCCTCCCCTATCCCTCGCTTACCACCCTCTCCCTGACCGCTCCCTCCCCTCTCCCTCTCTCACCACCCTCTCCCTCCTCGCTTCCTTCCCTCTCCCACTCTCACCACCTCTCCGTCGCGGCTCCCTCCCCTCTGCCTCTCTCACCACCTCTCCCTTCCCGCTCCCTCCCCTCTCCCTCTCTCACCACCCTCTCCCTCCCCGCTCCCTCCCCGCTCCCTCTCCTCTCCCTATCTCACCGCCCTCTCCCTCCCCGTTCCCTCCCCGCTCCCTCTCTCTCCACCCTCTCCTTCCCCGCTCTCTCCCCGCTCCCTCTCCTCTCCCTCTCTCACCACCCTCTCCCCCCCGTTCCCTCCCCTCTCCCTCTCTCTCCACCCTCTCCCTCCCCGCTCTCTCCCCGCTCCCTCTCCTCTCCCTCTCTCACCACCCTCTCCCTCCCCGTTCCCTCCCCTCTCCTACTCTCTCCACCCTCTCCCTCCCCGCTCTCTCCCCGCTCCCTCTCCTCTCCCTCTCTCACCACCCTCTCCCCCCCGCTCCCTCCCCTCTCCCTCTCTCTCCACCCTCTCCCTCCCCGCTCTCTCCCCGCTCCCTCCCCTCTCCCTCTCTCACCACCCTCTCCCTCCCCGTTCCCTCCCCTCTCCCTCTCTCACCACCCTCTCCCTCCCCGTTCCCTCCCCTCTCCTACTCTCTCCACCCTCTCCCTCCCCGCTCTCTCCCCGCTCCCTCTCCTCTCCCTCTCTCACCACCCTCTCCCCCCCGCTCCCTCCCCTCTCCCTCTCTCTCCACCCTCTCCCTCCCCGCTCTCTCCCCGCTCCCTCCCCTCTCCCTCTCTCACCACCCTCTCCCCCCCGCTCCCTCCCCTCTCCCTCTCTCACCACCCTCTCCCTCCCCGCTCCCTCCCCTCTCCCTATCTCACCACCCTCTCCCTCCCAGCTCCCTCTTCCTCTCTGACCACCCTCTCCCTCCCCGCTCCCTCCCCTCTCCCTCCCCGCTCCCTCCCCTCTCCCTCTCTCACCACCCTCTCCCTCCCCGCTCCCTCCCCTCTCCCTCCCCGTTCCCTCCCCTCTCCCTCTCTCACCACCCTCTCCCTCCCCGCTCCCTCTCCTCTCCCTCCCCGCTCCCTCCCCTCTCCCTCCCCGCTCCCTCCCCTCTCCCTCTCTCACCACCCTCTGCCTTCCCGCTCCCTCCCCTCTCCCTCTCTCACCACCCTCTCCCTCCCCGCTCCCTCCCCTCTCCCTTCCCGCTCCCTCCCCTCTCCCTCTCTCACCACCCTCTCCCTCCCCGCTCCCTCCCCTCTCCCTCTCTCACCACCCTCTCCCTCCCCGCTACCTGACCCCTCCCTCTCTCACCACCCTCTCCCTCCTCGCTCCCTCCCCTATCCCTCGCTTACCACCCTCTCCCTCCCCGCTCCCTCCCCTCTCCCTCTCTCACCACCCTCTCCCTCCTCGCTTCCTTCCCTCTCCCACTCTCACCACCTCTCCGTCGCGGCTCCCTCCCCTCTGCCTCTCTCACCACCTCTCCCTTCCCGCTCCCTCCCCTCTCCCTCTCTCACCACCCTCTCCCTCCCCGCTCCCTCCCCGCTCCCTCTCCTCTCCCTATCTCACCGCCCTCTCCCTCCCCGTTCCCTCCCCGCTCCCTCTCTCACCACCCTCTCCCTCCCCGCTCCCTCCCCTCTCCCTATCTCACCACCCTCTCCCTCCCAGCTCCCTCTTCCTCTCTGACCACCCTCTCCCTCCCCGCTCCCTCCCCTCTCCCTCCCCGCTCCCTCCCCTCTCCCTCTCTCACCACCCTCTCCCTCCCCGCTCCCTCCCCTCTCCCTCCCCGTTCCCTCCCCTCTCCCTCTCTCACCACCCTCTCCCTCCCCGCTCCCTCTCCTCTCCCTCCCCGCTCCCTCCCCTCTCCCTCCCCGCTCCCTCCCCTC
Source organism: Arenicola marina (assembly GCA_964019135.1). NCBI lineage: Eukaryota > Metazoa > Annelida > Polychaeta > Arenicolidae > Arenicola > Arenicola marina. The sequence continues at coordinate 32,853,717 of OZ025249.1, read as the reverse complement.
TCCCTCTCTCACCACCCTCTGCCTTCCCGCTCCCTCCCCTCTCCCTCTCTCACCACCCTCTCCCTCCCCGCTCCCTCCCCTCTCCCTCCCCGCTCCCTCCCCTCTCCCTCTCTCACCACCCTCTGCCTTCCCGCTCCCTCCCCTCTCCCTCTCTCACCACCCTCTCCCTCCCCGCTCCCTCCCCGCTCCCTCCCCTCTCCCTCCCCGTTCCCTCCCCTCTCCCTCTCTCACCACCCTCTCCCTCCCCGCTCCCTCTCCTCTCCCTCCCCGCTCCCTCCCCTCTCCCTCCCCGCTCCCTCCCCTCTCCCTCTCTCACCACCCTCTGCCTTCCCGCTCCCTCCCCTCTCCCTCTCTCACCACCCTCTCCCTCCCCGCTCCCTCTCCTCTCCCTCCCCGCTCCCTCCCCTCTCCCTCCCCGCTCCCTCCCCTCTCCCTCTCTCACCACCCTCTGCCTTCCCGCTCCCTCCCCTCTCCCTCTCTCACCACCCTCTCCCTCCCCGCTCCCTCCCCTCTCCCTCCCCGCTCCCTCCCCTCTCCCTCTCTCACCACCCTCTCCCTCCCCGCTCCCTCCCCTCTCCCTCCCCACTCCCTCCCCTCTCCCTCTCTCACCACCCTCTCCCTCCCCGCTCCCTCCCCTCTCCCTCCCCGCTCCCTCCCCTCTCCCTCTCTCACCACCCTCTCCCTTCGCGCTTACTCCCCTCTCCCTCTCTCACCACCCTCTCCCTCCCCGCTCCCTCCCCTCTCCCTCCCCGTTCTCTCCCTCTCCCTCTCTCACCACCCTCTCCCTCCCCGTTCTGTCCCTCTCCCTCTCTCACCGCCCTCTCCTTCCCCGCTCCCTCCACTCTCCCTCTCTCCCCACCCTCTCCCTTCCCGCTCCCTCCCCTCTCCCTCTCTCACCACCCTCTCCCTCCCCGCCCCCCCCCCTCTCCCTCTCTCACTACCTTCTCCTTCCACTCTCACTCCCCGCTCCCTCCCCTCTCCCTCCCCGCTCCCTCCCCTCTCCCTCTCTCACCACCTTCTTCCTCCCCGCTCCCTCCCCTCTCCCTCTCTCACCACCCTCTCCCTTCCCGCGCCCTCCCCTCTCCCTCTCTCACCACCCTCTCCCTCCCCGCTCCCTCCCCTCTCCCTCTCTCACCACCCTCTCCCTCCACTCTCCCTCCCCGCTCCCTCCCCTCTCCCTGCCCGCTCCCTCCCCTCTCCCTGCCCGGTCCCTCCCCTCTCCCTCTCTCACCACCCTCTCCCTTCCCGCTCCCTCCCCTCTCCCTCTCTCACCACCCTCTCCCTCCCCGCTCCCTCCCCTCTCCCTCTCTCACCACCCTCTCCCTCCCCGCTACCTCACCCCTCCCTCTCTCACCACCCTCTCCCTCCTCGCTCCCTCCCCTATCCCTCGCTTACCACCCTCTCCCTCCCCGCTCCCTCCCCTCTCCCTCTCTCACCACCCTCTCCCTCCTCGCTTCCTTCCCTCTCCCACTCTCACCACCTCTCCGTCGCGGCTCCCTCCCCTCTGCCTCTCTCACCACCCTCTCCCTTCCCGCTCCCTCCCCTCTCCCTCTCTCACCACCCTCTCCCTCCCCGCTCCCTCCCCGCTCCCTCTCCTCTCCCTATCTCACCGCCCTCTCCCTCCCCGTTCCCTCCCCGCTCCCTCTCTCTCCACCCTCTCCCTCCCCGCTCTCTCCCCGCTCCCTCTCCTCTCCCTCTCTCACCACCCTCTCCCCCCCGCTCCCTCCCCTCTCCCTCTCTCTCCACCCTCTCCCTCTCTCTCCACCCTCTCCCTCCCCGCTCTTTCCCCGCTCCCTCCCCTCTCCCTCTCTCACCACCCTCTCCCTCCCCGTTCCCTCCCCTCTCCTACTCTCTCCACCCTCTCCCTCCCCGCTCTCTCCCCGCTCCCTCTCCTCTCCTACTCTCACCACCCTCTCCCTCCACTCTCCCTGCCCGCTCCCTCCCCTCTCCCTGCCCGCTCCCTCCCCTCTCCCTCTCTCACCACCCTCTCCCTTCCCGCTCCCTCCCCTCTCCCTCTCTCACCACCCTCTCCCTCCCCGCTCCCTCCCCTCTCCCTCTCTCACCACCCTCTCCCTCCCCGCTACCTCACCCCTCCCTCTCTCACCACCCTCTCCCTCCCCGTTCCCTCCCCTCTCCTACTCTCTCCACCCTCTCCCTCCCCGCTCTCTCCCCGCTCCCTCTCCTCTCCTACTCTCACCACCCTCTCCCTCCACTCTCCCTCCCCGCTCCCTCCCCTCTCCCTCCCCGCTCCCTCCCCTCTCCCTCTCTCACCACCCTCTCCCTCCTCGCTTCCTTCCCTCTCCCACTCTCACCACCTCTCCGTCGCGGCTCCCTCCCCTCTGCCTCTCTCACCACCCTCTCCCTTCCCGCTCCCTCCCCTCTCCCTCTCTCACCACCCTCTCCCTCCCCGCTCCCTCCCCGCTCCCTCCCCTCTCTCTCTCTCACCACCCTCTCCCTCCCCGCTCCCTCCCCTCTCCCTCTCTCACCACCCTCTCCCTCCCCGCTCCCTCCCCGCTCCCTCTCCTCTCCCTCTCTCACCACCCTCTCCCTCCCCGTTCCCTCCCCGCTCCCTCTCTCTCCACCCTCTCCCTCCCCGCTCTCTCCCCGCTCCCTCTCCTCTCCCTCTCTCACCACCCTCTCCCCCCCGCTCCCTCCCCTCTCCCTCTCTCTCCACCCTCTCCCTCCCCGCTCTCTCCCCGCTCCCTCCCCTCTCCCTCTCTCACCACCCTCTCCCTCCCCGTTCCCTTCCCGCTCCCTCTCTCTCCACCCTCTCCCTCCCCGCTCTCTCCCCGCTCCCTCTCCTCTCCCTCTCTCACCACCCTCTCCCCCCCGCTCCCTCCCCTCTCCCTCTCTCTCCACCCTCTCCCTCCCCGCTCTCTCCCCGCTCCCTCCCCTCTCCCTCTCTCTCCACCCTCTCCCTCCCCGCTCTCTCCCCGCTCCCTCCCCTCTCCCTCTCTCTCCACCCTCTCCCTCCCCGCTCTCTCCCCGCTCCCTCCCCTCTCCCTCTCTCACCACCCTCTCCCTCCCCGTTCCCTCCCCGCTCCCTCTCTCTCCACCCTCTCCCTCCCCGCTCTCTCCCCGCTCCCTCTCCTCTCCCTCTCTCACCACCCTCTCCCCCCCGCTCCCTCCCCTCTCCCTCTCTCTCCACCCTCTCCCTCCCCGCTCTCTCCCCGCTCCCTCCCCTCTCCCTCTCTCTCCACCCTCTCCCTCCCCGCTCTCTCCCCGCTCCCTCCCCTCTCCCTCTCTCACCACCCTCTCCCCCCCGCTCCCTCCCCTCTCCCTCTCTCTCCACCCTCTCCCTCCCCGCTCTCTCCCCGCTCCCTCTCTCTCCACCCTCTCCCTCCCCGCTCTCTCCCCGCTCCCTCCCCTCTCCCTCTCTCTCCACCCTCTCCCTCCCCGCTCTCTCCCCGCTCCCTCCCCTCTCCCTCTCTCTCCACCCTCTCCCTCCCCGCTCTCTCCCCGCTCCCTCTCCTCTCCCTCTCTCACCACCCTCTCCCCCCCGCTCCCTCCCCTCTCCCTCTCTCACCACCCTCTCCCTCCCCGCTCCCTCCCCTCTCCCTATCTCACCACCCTCTCCCTCCCAGCTCCCTCTTCCTCTCTGACCACCCTCTCCCTCCCCGCTCCCTCCCCTCTCCCTCCCCGCTCCCTCCCCTCTCCCTCTCTCACCACCCTCTCCCTCCCCGCTCCCTCCCCTCTCCCTCCCCGTTCCCTCCCCTCTCCCTCTCTCACCACCCTCTCCCTCCCCGCTCCCTCTCCTCTCCCTCCCCGCTCCCTCCCCTCTCCCTCCCCGCTCCCTCCCCTCTCCCTCTCTCACCACCCTCTGCCTTCCCGCTCCCTCCCCTCTCCCTCTCTCACCACCCTCTCCCTCCCCGCTCCCTCCCCTCTCCCTCCCCGCTCCCTCCCCTCTCCCTCTCTCACCACCCTCTCCCTCCCCGCTCCCTCCCCTCTCCCTCCCCGCTCCCTCCCCTCTCCCTCTCTCAGCACCCTCTCCCTCCCCGCTCCCTCCCCTCTCCCTTCCCGCTCCCTCCCCTCTCCCTCTCTCACCACCCTCTCCCTCCCCGCTCCCTCCCCTCTCCCTCTCTCACCACCCTCTCCCTCCCCGCTCTCTCCCCTCTCCCTCTCTCACCACCCTCTCCCTCCCCGCTCCCTCCCCTCTCCCTTCCCGCTCCTTCCCCTCTCCCTCTCTCACCACCCTCTCCCTTCCCGCTCCCTCCCCTCTTCCTCTCTTACCACCCTCTCCCTCCCCGCCCTCCCCTCTCCCTCTCTCACCACCCTCTCCCTCCACTCTCCCTCCCCGCTCCCTCCCCTCTCCCTCCCCGCTCCCTCCCCTCTCCCTCTCTCACCACCCTCTCCCTCCCCGCTCCATCCCCTCTCCCTCTCTCTCTACCCTCTCCCTTCCGGCTCCCTCCCCTCTCTCTCTCTCACTACCCTCTCCCTCTCCGCTCCCTCCCCTCTCCCTCTCTCACCACCCTCTCCATCCCCGCTCCCTCCCCTCTCCCTTCCCGCTCCTTCCCCTCTCCCTCTCTCACCACCCTCTCCCTCTCTTACCACCCTCTCCCTCCCCGCCCCTCCCCTCTCCCTCTCTCACCACCCTCTCCCTCCACTCTCCCTCCCCGCTCCCTCCCCTCTCCCTCCCCGCTCCCTCCCCTCTCCCTCTCTCACCACCCTTTCCCTCCCCGTTCTCTCCCTCTCCCTCTCTCACTACCCTCTCCCTTCCGGCTCCCTCCCCTCTCCCTCTCTCACCACCCTCTCCCTCCCCGCTCCCTCCCCTCTTCCTCCCCGTTCTCTCCCTCTCCCTCTCTCACCACCTTCTCCCTCCCCGCTCCCTCCCCTCTCTCGTTCTCACCACCCTCTCCCTTCCCGCTCCCTCCCCTCTCCCTCTCTCACCACCCTCTCCCTCCCCGCTCCCTCCCCTCTCCCTCTCTCGCCACCCTCTCGATCCCCGCTCCCTCCCCTCTCCCTCTCTCACCACCCTCTCCCTCCCCGCTCCCTCCTCTCTCCCTCTCTCACCACCCTCTCCCTCCCCGCTCCCTCCCCTCTCCCTCTCTCACCACCCTCTCCCTCCCCGCTCCCTCCCCTCCCCCTCCCAGCTCCCTCCCCTCTCCCTCTCTCACCACCCTCTCCCTTCCCGCTCCCTCCCCTCTCCCTCTCTCACCACCCTCTCCCTCCCCGCTTCCTCCCCTCTCCCTCCCGCTCCCTCCCCTCTCCCTCTCTCACCACCCTCTCCCTCTCTCACCACCCTCTCCCTCCCCGCTCCCTCCCCTCTCCCTCTCTCACCACCCTCTCCCTCCGCGCTCCCTTCCCTCTCCCTTTCTCACCGCCCTCTCCCTCCCCGCTCCCTCCCCTCTCCCTCCCCGCACTCTCCCCTCTCCCTTCCCGCTCCCTCCCCTCTCCCTCTCTCACCACCCTCTCCCTCTCTCACCACCCTCTCCCTCCCCGCTCCCTCCCCTCTCCCTCCCCGCTCCCTCTCCTCTCCCTCTCTCACCACCCTCTCCCTCCCCGCTTCCTCACCACTCCCTCCCTGCTCCCTCCCCTCTCCCTCTCTCACCACCCTCTCTCTCCCCGCTCCTTCCCCTCTCCCTTCCCGCTTCCTCCCCTCTCCCTGTCTCAGCACCCACTCCCTCTCTCACCACCCTCTCCCTCCTCGCTCCCTCCCCTCTCCCTCTCTCATTACCCTCTCCCTCCCCGCTCCCTTCCCTCTCCGTCTCTCACCACCCTCTCCCTCCCGGCTCCCTCCCCGCTCCCTCCCCTCTCCCTTCCCGTTCCATCCCCTCTCCCTCTCTCACCACCCTCTCCCTCCTCGCTCCCTCCCCTCTCCCTCTCTCACCACCCTCTCCCTCCTCGCTCCCTCCCCTCTCCCTCCCTGCGCCCTCCCCTCTCCCTCTCTCACCACCCTCTCCCTCCCCGCTCCCTCCCCTCTCCCTCTCTCACCACCCTCTCCCTCCCCGTTCCCTCCCCTCTCCCTCTCTCACCTCCCTCTCCCTCCTCGCTCCCTCCCCTTTCCCTCTCTCATCACCCGCTCCCTCCCCTCTCCCTCTCTCCCCTCTCCCTCTCTCACCACCCTCTCCCTCCCCGCTCCCTCCCCTCTCCCTCCCCGCTCCCTCCCCTCACTCCCTGTCATCGCCACGGGGACGATTGGGGTTGGGGGAGGCGGGACAGTTCACACCTTCTTCGCCGGGGCCTCCGGATGACAAAAAAACCAATCATCAATAATGACTGTGATTTCTGGTCACTAGGGCATCACCACCACCCCTTCACCCCTTCCCCCTTCCCCACTCCACCCCGTCCGTCACCAGGGATGCCGCCCGTACGTAACGTGTATTTTCGTTGGTCCCCAGCGTGACGTCATGCCTGAGCACACCCTCTGTTCCCTTTCACGTCCCCTGGCATTGTGAAAACAGGTGTCGTCAGCCACACCACCCCTCCGACTGACACCTCAAAGGCTCGCCAGTGTTTACCCCACTCAGCCAGTAAAACCACCACCCTTTTATTTCTACCCCAGCTGTCTCCGCCAACCTATTGTGACGCCATTCCTTTAGGGGCTTTCCCCATTCTATTTCATGCATCCTCTGCGCCAAGTCTGTATACACAGAAAAAAAGCACCTCAAAACGGTCTGCATTTCCCGACATTGATTAAAATCATAATAAAACACGCCGCCATTGGTGCTTCGCGGTCGCTATTTGATTTTATTTTTCGAAGTTTAAAGTCAATTAATCATTTAGGCGATATTGAATTAATGTATGACTGTGGTTAATTCCGCATTCCGAAGCCAAGGATGCTGAGGATCCTTGATATATTCGCCACCGACGTTCTTTAACTTCCGGTGTATCATAATCAATCCATGACTCCATATGTTATGGCGTGGTTTGATTCAAAGAAACCATGGCGCATCCAGTGGGGCTCTGGACCCCTGGACGCCCACACCCCTTTTAGAGGAACAATTTTCCAATGCAACATTTAGGCCATCTGAGGCTTGGACCTCTTTTGAGGAAGAACGCTATCGGAGGCGGCGTGAAAATTGGTGCCTCCCCCGGTCCCAATTTTTTGAGTCCCCCCCCCCCCCCCCGAAACGCACGCTTCAATGGACCCCCCTTATAAATTCATGTATCCGCTTAAATCGTTGGACCCCCCCCCCTGGATCCGCCCTTGATGCCCGTCGTACGAATACAGAAACACCGAAATGACATGCACACTACTGCCACGAATTTGTTTAACTGGTGAACACGAGACTAAAGTTTGTTCATGCATATTAAAGGCTTAACTTTGTGTAAATCTTGCCAATGAGACTAAACATGGTTTATCCTCACTTGTCATGATAAATAAAGTGATAAATAAATGTATATATATATGCATGTATATGTATATATATACCATGTTATGCACGCTTTAGGTTTCTTTAAAACAACTTTGGAGCAGCCACTCAAATGTTTAATGCAAGACTCACAAACACATCTAATCACATGGGTAGAGCACAGACTATGTTTCCGGGGCCGGCGTTTTGCTCGCGTCAGGTGTCCGTTGGGATTAGATTAAACCCACATAGCGATGGTAAACAGGGAGGCGCTTGTTTCCCCTCGGATGGATGAGAACTAGTCGGTACCTTATCTGAATTAGAGATAAGTTGACAGTGAAACGTCTCTGCCAGCTGCGTCACTAATTCCAACACTAGGAAAACACCTAAAAACCGCCATACAATGCATTCATCTGTCCCACCGAGGTATACTCTTTTTTTCCCTCTTTTACCTCCAGGCAATAAATTGCGAGCCGACGTTGATGTGAAAGGTCGCATCCGGTCAAACGACCACGTGGTGTCTATGACCCTATGGCTTGTGTGGCTCATGTGTATAGAATGATACAGACATGGATGTGAAAACACCGTGCGGCACACGACGCATGACACACGACGTATGACACCCAAAGTATTGCACACAAAGTATGACACCCAAAGTATGACACCCAAAGTATGGCACACAAAGTATGGCACACAAAGTATGGCACACAAAGTATGGCACACAAAGTATGGCACGCAAAGTATGGCACACAAAGTATGACATACAAAATATGACACCCAAAGTATGACACACACAAAGTATGACGCACAAAGTATGACACCAAAAGTATGACACCCAAAGTATGACACCCAAATTATGACACCCAAAGTATGACACCCAAAGTATGACACCCAAAGTATGACACACTTAGTATGGCATACAAAGTATGAAAAAAAAGTATGACACACTTATGAAATAAGGCACACAGAAATATGGCATTCAAAATATGGCTCAAATCGCATATCACAGAAACTATGAATCATAAGGTATGGCACTCAAATTATGGCACGCACTATAATTCACGCACTATAATTAGAGACCTCAGCGTTAAGGTGCCAGTGGGGTGCTGGTTGTGGGTGCGGGTGCTTGTGGGGGTGGAAGTGGGAGTGGGGGGTGCGGGTGTGGTGCTGGTGTGGGTGCGGGTGCTGGTGGGGTGCTGGTGCGGGTTCGGGTGTGGTGGCTGGTGGGGTTGCAGTTGGGAGCGCGGGTGTGGTGCTGGTGGGGTGCAGGTGGGAGCTCGGGTTGTGGTGCTGGTGGGGTGCGGTGGTGCGGGTGCGGGTGTGGTGCTGGTGGGGTTGCAAGGTGGGGAGCGCGGGTGTGTGCTGGTGGGGTTGCAGAGTGCTGGTTGCAGTGGAGCGCGGGTGTGGTGCTGGTGGGGTTGCAGGTGCGGAGCGCGGGTGTGGTGCTGGTGGGGTTGCAGGTGGGAGCGCGGGTGTGGTGCTGGTGGGGTTGCAGGTGGGAGCGCGTGTGTGGTGCTGGTGGGGTTGCAGGTGGGAGCGCGGGTGTGGTGCTGGTGGGGTTGCAGGTGGGAACGCGGGTGTGGTGCTGGTGGGGTTGCAGGTGGGAGCGCGTGTGTGGTGCTGGTGGGGTTGCAGGTGGGAGCGCGGGTGTGGTGCTGGTGGGGTTGCAGGTGGGAGCGCGGGTGTGGTGCTGGTGGGGTTGCAGGTGGGAGCGCGGGTGTGGTGCTGGTGGGGTTGCAGGTGGGAGCGCGGGTGTGGTGCTGGTGGGGTTGCAGGTGGGAGCGCGGGTGTGGTGCTGGTGGGGTTGCAGGTGGGAGCGCGGGTGTGGTGCTGGTGGGGTTGCAGGTGGGAGCGCGGGTGTGGTGCTGGTGGGGTTGCAGGTGGGAGCGCGGGTGTGGTGCTGGTGGGGTTGCAGGTGGGAGCGCGGGTGTGGTGCTGGTGGGGTTGCAGGTGGGAGCGCGGGTGTGGTGCTGGTGGGGTTGCAGGTGGGAGCGCGGGTGTGGTGCTGGTGGGGTTGCAGGTGGGAGCGCGGGTGTGGTGCTGGTGGGGTTGCAGGTGGGAACGCGGGTGTGGTGCTGGTGGGGTTGCAGGTGGGAGCGCGTGTGTGGTGCTGGTGGGGTTGCAGGTGGGAGCGCGGGTGTGGTGCTGGTGGGGTTGCAGGTGGGAGCGCGGGTGTGGTGCTGGTGGGGTGGCAGGTGGGAGCGCGGGTGTGGTGCTGGTGGGGTTGCAGGTGGGAGCGCGGGTGTGGTGCTGGTGGGGTTGCAGGTGGGAGCGCGGGTGTGGTGCTGGTGGGGTTGCAGGTGGGAGCGCGGGTGTGGTGCTGGTGGGGTTGCAGGTGGGAGCGCGGGTGTGGTGCTGGTGGGGTTGCAGGTGGGAGCGCGGGTGTGGTGCTGGTGGGGTTGCAGGTGGGAGCGCGGGTGTGGTGCTGGTGGGGTTGCAGGTGGGAGCGCGGGTGTGGTGCTGGTGGGGTTGCAGGTGGGAGCGCGGGTGTGGTGCTGGTGGGGTTGCAGGTGGGAGCGCGGGTGTGGTGCTGGTGGGGTTGCAGGTGGGAGCGCGGGTGTGGTGCTGGTGGGGTTGCAGGTGGGAGCGCGGGTGTGGTGCTGGTGGGGTTGCAGGTGGGAGCGCGGGTGTGGTGCTGGTGGGGTTGCAGGTGGGAGCGCGGGTGTGGTGCTGGTGGGGTTGCAGGTGGGAGCGCGGGTGTGGTGCTGGTGGGGTTGCAGGTGGGAGCGCGGGTGTGGTGCTGGTGGGGTTGCAGGTGGGAGCGCGGGTGTGGTGCTGGTGGGGTTGCAGGTGGGAGCGCGGGTGTGGTGCTGGTGGGGTTGCAGGTGGGAGCGCGGGTGTGGTGCTGGTGGGGTTGCAGGTGGGAGCGCGGGTGTGGTGCTGGTGGGGTTGCAGGTGGGAGCGCGGGTGTGGTGCTGGTGGGGTTGCAGGTGGGAGCGCGGGTGTGGTGCTGGTGGGGTTGCAGGTGGGAGCGCGGGTGTGGTGCTGGTGGGGTTGCAGGTGGGAGCGCGGGTAGGGGGGCGGCAAATAAAATAACGCAGGAAATCTCTAACACATTCCTAGGTCGAGGCGTTTGTTTTTCCCCCCATAAGAACCATCTTCACTCCCTCCACCTACCCCCACTGCCCTCCTCCCATCCCTACCTGAAGTAACTATTGCTTTCTCGCTGAGATGACATCCGCGCATGGCACAGGGCACCGATGTGACCACAATACCGAAGTGGCCATAGCAAGACGTTGAACCATATATAATATTTTTACACTCGGATTACATAAGTGAAAAAGACATCGGTAACGAGTATGTCTGGGGGAACGCGAATCGTAATTACGGAGGCAGTTGCCATGGCGACAACGTTTACATGACGCGCAATGTAAAGGTAATGTGTTTTTTTAGGTGAGAACGCAACCCATTACCGCTTATTAGGTTTTTAATCTCCTTCCTGCCCGCCGTGTGTCTTCACGCTCAACAGACACTGAGGCACGGTGTGTGGAAGATGTGCATAATTAGACGAGTCACCCGAAGAGACGAGCGGGATGGACGATTCTTTGAGCACTGAACTATTCGCAATAATTGCAATAAAGGCTGGCTTTAATGATGACAGTGCTGCACCGGGTGCTTCTCATCCGATAACGGGGACCCAAAGATATTATTGTCAAGCTCATGTGTTCATTCAGTAACAATTTAGGTTAGCGCTTTTGCAAAGGGAAATTTCCGTTTGGTTTCTGTTGAACCTGACACATTAGTACATGGCCCACGTACACATAATTATTATATGGTAGGGTATGCAGGCCGTATATTGAGGCTATTATTTCACAAAGACAAGTAATGAACAAGAACTAAAAGAGCGATGCTTTCAAAAAAAAATTATGTCAGACAAGAGTGCCGAAAGTGATACTCTTGTTTACTACGTCATCAAACTGTGGGCGCGGTTGGCGCTTTTCTCCACTTAAAGACGAGATAAATATGGGAATGCATTTCGTCAAAAGTTAACCCTAAAACCGATCGCAGGATGGAAAAAAATTCAAATCCATTATTCATAGAGATAAATATAGTATGAGCATCGTTAACATGGAAGGATCAAGGTACACCAATCACCGTTATGGCAGAACGACCTACGATCCGTCCTTGACCCAGGTCTTGTACATGTGGGATTCGACCCACGCACCGTCCGAATGCGTGACCTGGGAGAACGAAGGAGACGCGCTGCCGACTAGACCACGAGGTGACCAATACACTGATGGTCAAGGCGTTTTAATATCGATATCATTATGGATCGACTTGAACTGGGATTTGTGTATCTCTTAGGTTCCCCGCATGTTCGCGTTCCCTGCCTACGCTCAGACCCATTTTGGAAAATGTCAGTCCAAATCATCAATTCAATTTACCAGAATACAACATTGAAATTACGATGAGTTATGGCGATGACAAAAATCGGAACGATTTCCCTCCCACATCTATATCATACGAACGGAGGAAACTGTGTCGACATCTATGTGCTCTCTGACGTACACAAAAGGTAACATATGTTTTCTGCGGGGCTTCGCACGAATGAAACAAACATGTATCTATGGCCTTTCTGTGGCTTCGCACCTGCGTTCACATGATACATGCAATGAACAGAGCCGGCCGGATCATCGTCTAAAGCCCCATCATAGCTGTCGTATCGGTATACACAGCGCCCGATGGGGGATTGGGGTCTACTGTGGATTGTTTGAGAACCCTCCTCGTGGAGTCTCGTAACTCTTGGGGGGTGGGGGGGGGGTGTAGGAGGGGGCACTGTAGGCTCTCGTCAACCTTATGTATTACTTCCTCATATATTAATAAAATAGCTGAAGAATATGTAGTGAGAACTTCAGATACGATAAGTGCCTTGGCGTGAACAGAGTGTTTGTAAAAAGATCCTATACAGCCGTTTAGAGGTCACGCTATGACGGCCAAGTAATTATCTGCGACCGCCACAAATAACATATTTCGATATGAGCAGGGTATCAGTAACATAGCAATTTAAGGTCTTATTTGTTACCTGATGGTAAGGCAATTAAATGCCCTCTCTCGATATGTATATATGACAGTTTCTGCAAAGCATGTCTGCCAAGGGCATTAACGTTTTCCTTGACAGTAACTGTTCTACTGAACAGAAAGCAGGAGTCATCTTGCTTTCTCTCGATATTTGTTGGGAAATTTAGATCGTGAATGGTGACAGGAATACAGGTTTCGCCAAGAGTGAGGTTCCGTGGAGGTTCAAAGAATGATGACAGCAGGCAACAGGAGAAAAATCGATTGAAACGCATCAAAGGTAAGTAAATAATGCATGGGAGGGAGGGGCGGTGGGGGGGTGCTTGTTTGGGTTAAATGTCATGCCCCCAGTCCCGCCGCCCCCGCATCAGATGATCCTCAGACGGATGTAGGTAAGGCTGGGGTGGGGACTGGGGGGGTGGGGGGGAGGGGGATTATACGATGTTTGTTTTGGGAATGGGGGGGGGGCGGGGGGGGATACACGATGTTGCTTTTGGGAATAGGTGGGATTATGCGATGTTGCTTTTGAGAATGGGGGGGGGGGATATGTGATGTTGGTTTTGGGAATGGGGGGGGATTATACGATGTCGGTTTTGGGAATTGGGGGCATTATACGATGTTGCTTTTAAGAATGGGGGGGGGGGATATGTGATGTTGGTTTTGAGAATGGGGGGGATCATACGATGTTGGTTTTGGGAATGGGGGGGGATCATACGATGTTGGTTGTGGGAATGGGGGGTGGGGATTATACGATGTTGGTTTTGGGAATGGGGGGGATTATACGATGTTGCTTTTGAGAATGGGGGGGGGGATATGTGATGTTGGTTTTGGGAATGGGGGGGGGGGGTTATACGATGTTGGTGTTGGGAATGGGGGGGTTTATACGATGTTGGTTTTGGGAATGGGGGGGGATTATACGATGTTGGTTGTGGGAATGGGGGGGATTATACGATGTTGGTTTTGGGAATGGGTGGGGGGGATTATACGATGTTGGTTTTGGGAATGGGGGGGGGGGGTTATACGATGTTGGTTTTGGGAATGGGGGGGGGGATTATACGATGTTGGTTTTGGGAATTGGGGGTATTATACGATGTTGGTTTTGGGAATGGGGGGGGATTAAACGATGTTGGTTTTGGGAATGGGAGGTATTATACGATGTTGGTGTTGGGAATGGGGGGGATTATACGATGTTGGTTTTGGGAATGGGGGGGGGATTATACGATGTTGGTTTTGGGAATGGGTGGGGGGGATTATACGATGTTGGTTTTGGGAATGGGGGGGGGGGGTTATACGATGTTGGTTTTGGGAATGGGGGGGGGGATTATACGATGTTGGTTTGGGAATTGGGGGTATTATACGATGTTGGTTTTGGGAATGGGGGGGGATTATACGATGTTGGTTTTGGGAATGGGGGGATTATACGATGTTGGTTTTGGGAATGGAGGGATTATACGATGTTGGTTTTGGGAATGGGGGGGTTTATACGATGTTGGTTTTGTGAATGGGGGGGGGGGTTATACGATGTTGGTTTTGGGAATGGGGGGGGGGATTATACGATGTTGGTTTTGGGAATGGGGGGTATTATACGATGTTGGTTTTGGGAATGGGGGGGATTATACGATGTTGGTTTTGGGAATGGAGGGATTATACGATGTTGGTTTTGTGAATGGGGGGGGGGGTTATACGATGTTGGTTTTGGGAATGGGGGGGGATTATACGATGTTGGTTGTGGGAATGGGGGGTGGGGATTATACGATGTTGGTTTTGGGAATGGGGGGGATTATACGATGTTGCTTTTGAGAATGGGGGGGGGGGGATATGTGATGTTGGTTTTGGGAATGGGGGGGGGGATTATACGATGTTGGTGTTGGGAATGGGGGGGATTATACGATGTTGGTTTTGGGAATGGGGGGGATTATACGATGTTGGTTTTGGGAATGGGGGGGATTATACGATGTTGGTTTTGGGAATGGGTGGGGGGGATTATACGATGTTGGTTTTGGGAATGGGGGGGGGGTTATACGATGTTGGTTTTGGGAATGGGGTGGGGGGATTATACGATGTTGGTTTTGGGAATTGGGGGTATTATACGATGTTGGTTTTGGGAATGGGGGGGGATTATACGATGTTGGTTTTGGGAATGGGGGGTATTATACGATTTTGGTTTTGGGAATGGGGGGGATTATACGATGTTGGTTTTGGGAATGGAGGGATTATACGATGTTGGTTTTGGGAATGGGGGTGTTTATACGATGTTGGTTTTGGGAATGGGGGGGGCGGGTTATACAATGTTGGTTTTGGGAATGGGGGGGGATTATACGATGTTGGTTTTGGGAATGGGGGGTATTATACGATGTTGGTTTTGGGAATGGGGGGGATTATACGATGTTGGTTTTGGGAATGGAGGGATTATACGATGTTGGTTTTGGGAATGGGGGGGATTATACGATGTTGGTTTTGGGAATGGGGGGGGATTATACGATGTTGGTTTTGGGAATGGGGGGGTATTATACGATGTTGGTTTTGGGAATTGGGGGGATTATACGATGTTGGTTTTGGGAATGGGGGGGATTATACGATGTTGGTTTTGGGAATGGGTGGGGGGGATTATACGATGTTGGTTTTGGGAATGGGGGGGGGGGGGTTATACGATGTTGGTTTTGGGAATGGGGGGGGGATTATACGATGTTGGTTTTGGGAATTGGGGGTATTATACGATGTTGGTTTTGGGAATGGGGGGGGATTATGGGGGATTATACGATGTTGGTTTTGGGAATGGGGGGTATTATACGATGTTGGTTTTGGCAATGGAGGGATTATACGATGTTGGTTTTGGGAATGGGGGTTTATACGATGTTGGTTTTGGGAATGGGGGGGGGGGTTATACGATGTTGGTTTTGGGAATGGGGGGGGGATTATACGATGTTGGTTTTGGGAATGGGGGGTATTATACGATGTTGGTTTTGGGAATGGGGGGGATTATACGATGTTGGTTTTGGGAATGGAGGGATTATACGATGTTGGTTTTGGGAATTGGGGGGATTATACGATGTTGGTTTTGGGAATGGGGGGGGATTATACGATGTTGGTTGTGGGAATGGGGGGTGGGGATTATACGATGTTGGTTTTGGGAATGGGGGGGATTATACGATGTTGCTTTTGAGAATGGGGGGGGGGATATGTGATGTTGGTTTTGGGAATGGGGGGGGTGATTATACGATGTTGATGTTGGGAATGGGGGGATTATACGATGTTGGTTTTGGGAATGGGGGGGGATTATACGATGTTGGTTTTGGGAATGGGGGGGATTATACGATGTTGGTTTTGGGAATGGGGGGGATTATACGATGTTGCTTTTGAGAATGGGGGGGGGGGATATGTGATGTTGGTTTTGGGAATGGGGGGGATTATACGATGTTGGTTGTGGGAATGGGGGGGATTATACGATGTTGCTTTTGAGAATGGGGGGGGGGATATGTGATGTTGGTTTTGGGAATGGGGGGGGGGGATTATACGATGTTGGTGTTGGGAATGGGGGGGATTATACGATGTTGGTTTTGGGAATGGGGGGGGATTATACGATGTTGGTTTTGGGAATGGGGGGGATTATACGATGTTGGTTTTGGGAATGGGTGGGGGGGATTATACGATGTTGGTTTTGGGAATGGGGGGGGGGGGTTATACGATGTTGGTTTTGGGAATGGGGGGGGGATTATACGATGTTGGTTTTGGGAATTGGGGCTATTATACGATGTTGGTTTTGGGAATGGGGGGGGGATTATACGATGTTGGTTTTGGGAATGGGGGGTATTATACGATGTTGGTTTTGGGAATGGGGGGGATTATGCGATGTTGGTTTTGGGAATGGAGGGATTATACGATGTTGGTTTTGGGAATGGGGGGGTTTATACGATGTTGGTTTTGGGAATGGGGGGGGCGGGTTATACGATGTTGGTTTTGGGAATGGGGGGGGGGGGGATTATACGATGTTGGTTTTGGGAATGGGGGGTATTATACGATGTTGGTTTTGGGAATGGGGGGGATTCTACGATGTTGGTTTTGGGAATGGAGGGATTATACGATGTTGGTTTTGGGAATGGGGGGGATTATACGATGTTGGTTTTGGGAATGGGGGGGGATTATACGATGTTGGTTTTGGGAATGGGGGGGTATTATACGATGTTGGTTTTGGGAATTGGGGGGATTATACGATGTTGGTTTTGGGAATGGGGGGGATTATACGATGTTGGTTTTGGGAATGGGTGGGGGGGATTATACGATGTTGGTTTTGGGAATGGGGGGGGGGGGTTATACGATGTTGGTTTTGGGAATGGGGGGGGGATTATACGATGTTGGTTTTGGGAATTGGGGGTATTATACGATGTTGGTTTTGGGAATGGGGGGGGGGGATTATACGATGTTGGTTTTGGGAATGGGGGGTATTATACGATGTTGGTTTTGGGAATGGGGGGGATTATACGATGTTGGTTTTGGGAATGGAGGGATTATACGATGTTGGTTTTGGGAATGGGGGGGTTTATACGATGTTGGTTTTGGGAATGGGGGGGGGGGTTATACGATGTTGGTTTTGGGAATGGGGGGGATTATACGATGTTGGTTTTGGGAATGGAGGGATTATACGATGTTGGTTTTGGGAATGGGGGGGATTATACGATGTTGGTTTTGGGAATGGGGGGGGATTATACGATGTTGGTTGTGGGAATGGGGGGTGGGGATTATACGATGTTGGTTTTGGGAATGGGGGGGATTATACGATGTTGCTTTTGAGAATGGGGGGGGGGATATGTGATGTTGGTTTTGGGAATGGGGGGGGGATTATACGATGTTGGTGTTGGGAATGGGGGGGATTATACGATGTTGGTTTTGGGAATGGGGGGGGATTATACGATGTTGGTTTTGGGAATGGGGGGGATTATACGATGTTGGTTTTGGGAATGGGTGGGGGGATTATACGATGTTGGTTTTGGGAATGGGGGGGGGGTTATACGATGTTGGTTTTGGGAATGGGGGGGGGGGATTATACGATGTTGGTTTTGGGAATTGGGGGTATTATACGATGTTGGTTTTGGGAATGGGGGGGGATTATACGATGTTGGTTTTGGGAATGGGGGTATTATACGATGTTGGTTTTGGGAATGGGGGGGATTATACGATGTTGGTTTTGGGAATGGAGGGATTATACGATGTTGGTTTTGGGAATGGGGGGGTTTATACGATGTTGGTTTTGGGAATGGGGGGGGGTTATACGATGTTGGTTTTGGGAATGGGGGGGGGGTTATACGATGTTGGTTTTGGGAATGGGGGGGGGGTTATACGATGTTGGTTTTGGGAATGGGGGGGATTATACGATGTTGGTTTTGGGAATGGAGGGATTATACGATGTTGGTTTTGGGAATGGGGGGGATTATACGATGTTGGTTTTGGGAATGGGGGGGGATTATACGATGTTGGTTTTGGGAATGGGGGGGTATTATACGATGTTGGTTTTGGGAATTGGGGGGATTATACGATGTTGGTTTTGGGAATGGGGGGGATTATACGATGTTGGTTTTGGGAATGGGTGGGGGGGATTATACGATGTTGGTTTTGGGAATGGGGGGGGGGGTTATACGATGTTGGTTTTGGGAATGGGGGGGGGATTATACGATGTTGGTTTTGGGAATTGGGGGTATTATACGATGTTGGTTTTGGGAATGGGGGGGGGGATTATACGATGTTGGTTTTGGGAATGGGGGGTATTATACGATGTTGGTTTTGGGAATGGGGGGGATTATACGATGTTGGTTTTGGGAATGGAGGGATTATACGATGTTGGTTTTGGGAATGGGGGGGTTTATACGATGTTGGTTTTGGGAATGGGGGGGGGGGTTATACGATGTTGGTTTTGGGAATGGGGGGGATTATACGATGTTGGTTTTGGGAATGGAGGGATTATACGATGTTGGTTTTGGGAATGGGGGGGATTATACGATGTTGGTTTTGGGAATGGGGGGGGATTATACGATGTTGGTTGTGGGAATGGGGGGGGGTTATACGATGTTGGTTGTGGGAATGGGGGGTTGGGATTATACGATGTTGGTTTTGGGAATGGGGGGGATTATACGATGTTGCTTTTGAGAATGGGGGGGGGGGATATGTGATGTTGGTTTTGGGAATGGGGGGGGGATTATACGATGTTGGTGTTGGGAATGGGGGGGATTATACGATGTTGGTTTTGGGAATGGGGGGGGATTATACGATGTTGGTTTTGGGAATGGGGGGGATTATACGATGTTGGTTTTGGGAATGGGTGGGGGGGATTATACGATGTTGGTTTTGGGAATGGGGGGGGGGTTATACGATGTTGGTTTTGGGAATGGGGGGGGGATTATACGATGTTGGTTTTGGGAATTGGGGGTATTATACGATGTTGGTTTTGGGAATGGGGGGGGATTATACGATGTTGGTTTTGGGAATGGGGGTATTATACGATGTTGGTTTTGGGAATGGGGGGGATTATACGATGTTGGTTTTGGGAATGGAGGGATTATACGATGTTGGTTTTGGGAATGGGGGGGTTTATACGATGTTGGTTTTGGGAATGGGGGGGGGTTATACGATGTTGGTTTTGGGAATGGGGGGGGGTTATACGATGTTGGTTTTGGGAATGGGGGGGGGGTTATACGATGTTGGTTTTGGGAATGGGGGGGATTATACGATGTTGGTTTTGGGAATGGAGGGATTATACGATGTTGGTTTTGGGAATGGGGGGGATTATACGATGTTGGTTTTGGGAATGGGGGGGGATTATACGATGTTGGTTTTGGGAATAGGGGGGTATTATACGATGTTGGTTTTGGGAATTGGGGGGATTATACGATGTTGCTTTTGAGAATGGGGGGGGGATATGCGATGTTGGTTTTGGGAATGGGGGGGGGGGATTATACGATGTGGGTTTTGGGTAGGTCCCGCGGTAAAAGCCCCGCCCCCGACCTTGTCACCTCCAAAATCCGCTCCGACGGGGTATTTCACGCCTAAAATCCGCTCGGAAGCGGTACCTGTTTTCCATTGACCCGCTCTATGTCGGCGCTCCATGCAGACCCGCTCCGTTTATTGTTGTTTTCGGGCAAACCCGCTGTATAGATGCAAACGTTTAGAGACGCCCCCCACCCCCCACCCCCAAGCTCCCAACTTTTAAAATATCTTTTTCATCAGAAATGTGCATTCTATCTTCTTCATCACATATGTCCGTCTGCATGGGTATCTTTTTCGTCAGAAATGTCTGCTCCCTGACGGACGCCCAGGGACGCACCCAGGGAAGCCCGCCCCCACCAGATCGGTATAACAATGCCTTCCCCCGCCGCCGGGGGATGGGGTCATTAGTGTCACTGTACTCCCCGTTGGGCCGGTTCCTTTCAGTCGCCCGGTGTCGATCTGACATAGCCCGGTAAAGTAATATTTAGCGTTGTTTGCCTAAGCCAGTCACATCTGTGCCTGTCAGCCTCTGATATATATAGGCGTCAGCCCCTCCTCCACCTACCGACAACGATATATCAAATTACACTGGCCAGACAAGGCGCCCTATGTCGGGGCCGTGGTGACGCCTATTCTGTCTGGCGGGCGGAGGCATGGTGACGCCAGGTGAAGGGTGTTGGTACAGGGTAAAGACTGGTGGACAGGGCGGGTGGGTGCTGGGGGTGGGGGGGGGGCGCCAACGGCCGCCAACGGCGCGCTGTCAAAATATTACTCTCCCTGACAGTGTTTTAATTGGTATATCGAGGTAATCAGACGCTCGTTCAGACACGCTTAATCAATACGGGTTAGAAACAAATATATCAATATTTGGCCTAAGTACGTTAAGCGAATTTTTTTCTTAGTCATAGATTTTATCCAGATAAGTGCGAAAATGTTGCATCGAAAGGTGGCACATTAATCGTGGAACAAGTGTAAACAAAACGCGTAAAAGCGCTGATTAGTTAACAAATATGAATTACATTTGCGAATATGTAACATAAATAAAATAATTATTTCCGGTTCGATAGCAGTTACTAGATAATTTACTGCCTAGTGTATTTATCATGTCCTGTATCCTTCTGTCGTGTAGTGTGGTTGGTCATAGCATTACGCGATATTCTAGATGTTGTGAAAGTTAGTATGCGAACAATAATCAAGCAAAGTGACTGAACCTCAGCGATCATGCTGTTATGCTATTCACTATATAAACGTAGGTGTGTGACGAATATACACCCCATACCAATGTACTATTCGATCGATTTAGCGTTGTGGATAAGAAAACAATGATTTTTATGTTTCATCTGGCATATAGGTAAGTCTGATGAAATTAACTGGTTGTCTTGCCTTTGTTAATCAGTGATGCAAGCCGATAAACGATTAAGTTAATAACTATTAAATAATAGTTACATGGTATCTTGTTGTTCTGGAACGTTCGATGATGTGATGAATATTTTATATATAGAAACACACATTGGATTATAATTCAAGTCCGAGGTATGTCCCACTCAGTTTACACACACACACCACCAAACCTTAGTTTTTTCCAATTTTCATCAAGATTGTTTTCATTCTCTGAAGTGCGATAATTATGCATGTATATGTATCTAATTGCGCATATCGCTCCCGCGGGATGGCCAACAGAAGCAAGCCTCGAAAAAATGGCGCCATTTAATTTGGTATGGGGAAAGGTGTGGAGAGTTTTAACTCAGTGTGCAAAACTGGAGTAACTGGCGACAATACTTGGTCAATCATGCACATGAATATAGGAAGGCTACCAAAGAACTTTCTTAATTTTACATCTTACCTGAGTTCGTTATCTCATGAATTTCAGGTCCTTGCCCTTACAGAAACCTGGCATAACGAAAACAATGTTGGTCTTTATGGTCTAGATAACTATACGTCAGTAAATAATTATCGCGGTGACAGAAGAGGTGGGGGCGTTGCCCTATTTGTCAAAGAAAAATTGTTATTTCGAGTTCGTGATGATTTAGAAATATTTAATGAGAACATAGAGACCTTGTTTATTGAATTAGATAAATCTACCAACGGGACGGGGAAGACCATCATTATTGGCGTAATATACAGACCCCCCGATACAAATATAAAGGTGTTTAACAACATACTGCGTGATCTATTGCAAAGCATGGATGCGGGAAGTAGCATTTATTTAATGGGTGATTTCAATATTAACTTATTGAACTATGAAACTTATAAGGAAACCTCCGACTTTGCAAACATGATGTTCAGTTATTCATTGTTTCCTGTTATAAACAAACCGACACGTATAACAAAAACATCAGCAACCCTAATCGACAATATTTTCACTAACGATATCCAGGTAGTTAATTCCATTCCAGGTATCATGTACACTGATGTAACCGATCATTTTCCTATTTTTTATATATCATGCAAGGATATCATGCACACCCATGTGAATGCAAGGCTGACGAGATGTGTCAACGTGAAAAAAGTAGAGATATTCAAGCAGAGGTTAGCTGAAACAGATTGGTTGATGATGCTCGATATGAAAGACACCCAGGAAGCCTCTTCAGCCCTGCATGGTCGTATATGTAGTTTATTTAATGAAACCTTCCCAATAAACAAAATCACGTCAAACTATAAGAAAAGAAAGCCGTGGTTGACATCTGGCTTAAAAGCGTCGATCAAGGTTAAAAATAAACTTTTCCTTAGATACACGAAGACAAAAGAAGAAAAGATTAAGGAAGAATACAAAGTCTACAAAAATAGTCTACTAAGAATCCTCAGAAATGCAGAAAAGGACCACTTCGAGAATCTGATCTTGCAATACCGTGGTAACTCATAAAAATCGTGAAATGTGATTAAAGAAGTAATAAATCGCACCAAAAGAAAGCATGTCCAAAATAAATTTGTAAGCAATAACTCAATGGTTACAGATAGAGACAGTATTGCGAATGGATTTAACAAGTTCTTCGCTAATATAGGCTCAACCTTTCAGCCTGTTTCTTGAACCAGTGATTAAAGAAGAACTACATGACATAGTGTGGTCGCTGAAGGAAAACTCACCTGGATGGGATTACATAGGATCTAAAATCATTAAGAGTGCATATTTAATTTTAGAAGAACCCCTAATACATATTTTAAACTTGTCATTATCAGAGGGTCGATTCCAAAAGAATTGAAAATATCGAAAGTGATACCCATATATAAGGAGGAGACAAAAACAAATTCAAGAACTATAGACCGATATCTATTCTTTCGACGTTCTCAAAAGTGTTTGAAAAACTGGTGCATAATAGATTAACGACGTTTATTAACAGACACTGTTTGTTGCACGATAACCCGTTCGGATTTAGAACTCAGCACTCCACAACGTCTGCACTCATAGTATTTATGGATAAAATTGCAACAGCAATAGATAAAGGTGAATATGCTTTAGGCGTGTTTCTTGACTTCTCAAAAGCTTTCGATACAGTAAACCATGAAATACTCTTTACTAAGTTAGAAAAATATGGTGTACGTGGAGTGGTGTTAAACTGGATAAAAAGTTACCTGACTGATTGAGTACAATATGTAGAGTATAATGGGACTGCCTCCTCTAGACATAAAATTACTTGTGGAGTACCCAATGATCCACACTGGAACCACTCCTGTTTCTTTTATATATAAATGACCTAGCCTCAGTGAGTAAAACATTGTTTTGCATTCTTTTCGCCGATGATTCGAATTTTCTCATTACAGGGACAAAATTAGATGATATGACAACCCTTTTAAATAGGGAATTAGATTTTATTGTGCGTTGGTTACGTTTAAATAAACTTACACTGAATGTAAATAAAACAAAGTACATGGTATTTACATCAACCCGTAAGAAAGTTATAGCTTCCACCAATGTTGAGATAATGGCTCAATGTATTACAAAAGTCACAAAAACGAAATTTCTAGGGGTGTATATCGATAGTAATCTAACATGGAAAGAACACATAGCATATATAAAAGGAAAAATCGCACGAGGCTTAGGCGTAATTACTAAAGCTCGGAAGTATTTTAAAACTGAAACCCTTCGTACGCTCTACTTTTCATTTATCCATCCATACATTCTTTATGCTCATGAACTATGGGGAACTGCTTGTCAATCTTATCTTTGGCCACTTGTTGTGCTGCAAAAAAGACCTGTTAGAATTATTACTGGTGTAGAAAGAAATGCTCATACAGATCCGCTGTTTCGAAAGCTGAATATTGTACCTTTGTTGAATATGGCTGAATATTGCATGTTGATATTTATGTTCAAACTTTATACAGGTCATCTACCAAAGGTGATTGCCTCTCTATTTATTAATAATTATCAAATACACGGTTATGGTACTCGACGATCCAAGTTGTACCACACACCTAAGGCCAAAACGAATTATCTACGGAAGACTGTGAAGTATAGAGGTAATATAGTGTACAACGAATGGTGCAATAGAATAAAGTTCAACGCCGATTCATTAGAAGTGTATAAACGAGAGCTCAGATCAAAGATAAATTATCTAGTAACTGCTATCGAACCGGAAATAATTATTTTATTTGTGTTACATATTCGCAAATGTAATTCATATTTGTTAACTAATCAGCGCTTTTACGCGTTTTGTTTACACTTGTTCCACGATTAATGTGCCACCTTTCGATGCAACATTTTAGCACTTATCTGGATAAAATCTATGACTAAGAAAAAAATTCGCTTAACGTACATAGGCCAAATATTGATATATTTGTTTCTAACCCGTATTGATTAAACGTGTCTGAACGAGCGTCTGATTACCTCGATATACCAATTAAAACACTGTCAGGGAGAGTAATATTTTGACAGCGCGCCGTTGGCGGCCGTTGGCGCCCCTCCCCCCCCCCACCCCCAGCACCCACCCGCCCTGTCCACCATTTTTCTGTATTTATTTGTTTTGTTATTTTTGTTCTATGATTTGTATCCAGTCTAGCTGATATGTGAATGATATGAAACATTTTGTATGAGCTCTGCAGCTAATAAGCCTTGCTTCTGCTGCTGTTAATTTCTTGAATGTTACTCCCTTTTGATGTTGTATAAGCTTGTCGAACAACTGTAACTGATTTAATAGAACAATAAACCGATCAACCGAGAGCGGCGAGAATGGCAGTCTGCCTCCCAGGCTCAGTTGGTAAGCGGGCTGAGCTGCAGATCAGCAGGCTGAGCAGCAGATATCAGCAGGCTACGAGTACAGGCCATGGCACCTGCCTCTGGTGAAAGTTTCATCCAGCCCATGTCTTTGTTGCGGGAGGTTTCTTAGTCCAGGTCGTGCGCCTTAAATTGGCATAAAACACCAACAATTCAGTCCTTATTTTCAATCCATCGTATGGATTGTCTTTAACGAGCTTGGTATTATTACAATCACGTAAAGCGAAGATTGAAAAGGGGAGGGGGGGGGGCATGGGGAGATCGTGTTTCCAAATCACGAAAAATACATTTCTTTATTCCCAGGTCACGATGAATTAAAAGGACAAGTTCCCGTATACAACGGAAGAAGCGCATACGTGACATAAATTGACCATTTCCCAATTCACGGTTATTTAATAGTAAAATTTCCCAATTCACAAATAATGAAAATCCTCGATCACGGCGGTCTGCTAATATTCCATTCCCAGTTCACGAAGAATTATTTTCCTCATTTCCCGTTCACGATGAAATGAAAAGCCCATTCCCGAGGAACGGAAATACCCCTTGCCCCCCCCCCCCCCAACAACACCCCATGTATATTACACTTAAGTCCAATTCTCGGAATTTATGGCTTAAGACATTGTGCGAGCATTAAGCGATACTTGAGTCAGGTTACACCATCCACAGTCTAACAATGATTCTGGCTAGTTCCCATGCTTGGCGAGGACCGACGGATGAGTCACCTCGTCTATTCCACTTTCAGCTGTCGAACTATAATTAGGGAAGTTCGGCGAATAATAGCCGCGCTGAATTTAAACAAAAATAGAACTAAAACTAAAACAAGCATTGGCACTTACAATGTTCCGTTGCGAGACCTGCTCTGAGGGGTCGGTGGTAGTGGTGGTGGGGCAAAGGGTTACACCTACGCACAGGGTACCCCTTCACTACGTAGTGCCTTACGCAATACCCTAGGTCGATTTATTACATTTCATTGGCTCTCCAGATGATGTGCCTACCTTTATTGTGCGTAACAAAAGACGGCCTTATTGTCGGTAGCTTAATGCCGTGGCCTACAAAAATGTCGACTATACCATTAACTTTATAGCAAACAAATCTCCCATATTATGTCTATTTCATCTTACAATTATTACTCTTTCCCTTAGCGTGTAATAAAAATTTAATTGTGCGATTTCCACTTGTCTTAAAATTCAATTATAATAATAATCCCTAAATCTTTTCTTAGAGAAGCGGATGTCTTTCTTAAAGTGTGAAATAAAAACACATAACGTGCACATGCGTGTGCCCAGGAGGGAGGGGGGGGGGCACAGGGAGCACGTGCCCACACTTTCAGACCCTTTCAGGTAAACTGACCCCCCCCCCATGTTTATAATAATGTGCCCCCTGGCCTCTCCTTATATATTACAATGCATAAAGGTTCGTAGTTGAGGTGTTCTTTCTTTATCTTACCAACGATTATAAAGTGTCAAATAATACGTAACGTGCACCACGGTCACCTACGTCTCAGGCTTTTACACACATTGTTGTGGAACAAATCATTGTGCCCCCCCCCCCCCCCCAATTTCTAGAATTTCTGCACGCGCCCCTCTTACAGATTCACAACACTAATAATTCACAGAGGTAGTGACCCCAGCTTGTGGGTGAGAATAATCTAGTGACTGGGAAGATAAATCGCGACGCCAGGGCGTCATTATGTGCTACCGGTAATTCCCAAATACAAACAGTCCACTGAAAGGGGCGTTGTCATCGCTCGCCTGACTGGGGGCGTTAGTTACCAAAATATCCACAGTCCCGAGTAGTTATGGGAAGTGTATTATGGGAGTCTATTGCACATCACCTGGAGGCAGGGCATTCGCAACCTTCATCCGGTTGAAGGTCAAATTCATCGCAGCCAGCTGAAGTGACGCTTTAGCTGTGGAAGAGATTGGTGGCGGTAGTGGTGGTGGTATTGGTGATGGTAGTGGTAGAGATGATGGTAGTGGTGATGGTAGTGGTGTTGGCCGTTGTGATGATAGGGGTGATGGTAGTGGTGGTGCTAGTGGTGATGGTAGTGGTGATGGTAGTGGTGGTGGTAGTGGTGATGGTAGTGGTGGTGGTAGAGGTGATGGTAGTGGTGATAGTAGTGGTGTTGGCCGTTGTGATGATAGAGATGATGGTAGTGGTGGTGCTAGTGGTGATTGTAGTGGTGATGGTAGTGGTGGTGGTAGTGGTGATGGTAGTGGTGGTGGTAGTGGTGATGGTAGTGGTGGTGGTAGAGGTGATGGTAGTGGTGATAGTAGTGGTGTTGGCCGTTGTGATGATAGAGATGATGGTAGTGGTGGTGCTAGTGGTGATGGTAGTGGTGATGGTAGTGGTGATGGTAGTGGTGGTGGTAGTGGTGGTGGTAGTGGTGATGGTAGTGGTGATGGTAGTGGTGATGGTAGTGGTGGTGGTAGTGGTGGTGGTAGTGGTGATGGTAGTGGCGATGGTAGTGGTGATGGTAGTGGTGATGGTAGTGGTGATGGTAGGGTTATGACATAGTGGTGATGGTAGTGGTGATGGTAGTGGTGATGGTAGTGGTGATGGTAGTGGTGATGGTAGGGTTATGACATAGTGGTGATGGTAGTGGTGATGGTAGTGGTGATGGTAGTGGTGATGGTAGTGGTGATGGTAGTGGTGGTGGTAGTGGTAGTGGTGGTGGTAGTGGTGATGGTAGTGGCGATGGTAGTGGTGATGGTAGGGTTATGACATAGTGGTGATGGTAGTGGTGATGGTAGTGGGGATGGTAGTGGTGATGGTAGTGGTGGTGGTAGTGGTGATGGTAGTGGCGATGGCAGAGGTGATGGTAGTGGTGTTGGTAGTGGTGATGATAGTGGTGATGGTAGGGGTTATGACATAGTGGTGATGGTAGTGGCGATGGTAGTGGTGATGGTAGTGGTGATGGTAGTGGTGATGGTAGTGGTGGTGCTAGTGGTGATGGTAGTGGTGATGGTAGTGGTGGTGGTAGTGGTATGTTGTTACCTTCAGGTTGAATGTCCTGGTCTGCTGTGATTGGTTGGGAGAGGCGGGCCTGACACGGTCTCCCAGCGTGAGTCTATTGATAGTAAAGGCGGCCATTGTCATCGCTCGCCTGACTGGGGGCGTTAGTTACCAAAATATCCACAGTCCCGAGTAGTTATGGGAAGTGTATTATGGGAGTCTATTGCACATCACCTGGAGGCAGGGCATTCGCAACCTTCATCAGGTTGAAGGTCAAATTCATCGCAGCCAGCTGAAGTGACGCTTTAGCTGTGGAAGAGATTGGTGGCGGTAGTGGTGGTGGTATTGGTGATGGTAGTGGTAGAGATGATGGTAGTGGTGATGGTACTGGTGTTGGCCGTTGTGATGATAGGGGTGATGGTAGTGGTGGTGCTAGTGGTGATGGTAGTGGTGATGGTAGTGGTGATGGTAGGGTTATGACATAGTGGTGATGGTAGTGGTGGTGCTAGTAGTGATGGTAGTGCTGATGGTAGTGGTGGTGGTAGTGGTGATGATAGTGGTGATGGTAGTGGTGATGGCAGTGGTGATGGTAGTGGTGATGGTAGTGGTGATGGTAGTGGTGATGGTAGTGGTGATGGTAGTGGCGATGGCAGAGGTGATGGTAGTGGTGTTGGTAGTGGTGATGATAGTGGTGATGGTAGGGGTTATGTCATAGTGGTGATGGTAGGGGTGATGGTAGTGGTGATGGTAGTGGTGATGGTAGTGGCGATGGCAGAGGTGATGATAGTGGTGATGGTAGTGATGATGGCAGAGGTGATGGTAGTGGTGATGATACAGTGGTGATGGCAGTGGTGATGGTAGTGGTGATGATAGTGGTGATGGAAGTGGTGATGGTGGTGGCGATGGCAGAGGTGATGATAGTGGTGATGGTAGTGGTGATGGTAGTGGTGATGGTAGTGGTGATGGTAGTGGTGATGGTAGTGGCGATGGCAGAGGTGATGGTAGTGGTGATGGTAGTGGTGATGGTAGTGGTGATGGTAGTGGTGATGATACAGTGGTGATGGTAGTGGTGATGGTAGTGGTAATGGTAGTGGTACTGGTAGTGGTGATGATAGTGGTGATGGCAGAGGTGATGGTTGTGGCGATGGCAGAGGTGATGATAGTGGTGATGGTAGTGGTGATGGTAGTGGTGATGGTAGTGGCGATGGAAGAGGTGATAGTAGTGGTGATGGTAGTGGTGATGGTAGTGGTGATGGTAGTGGCGATGGTAGTGGTAATGATAGTGGTGATGATACTGGTAATGGTAGTGGGGATGGTAGTGGTAATGGTAATGGTAATGGTAATGGTAGTGGTGATGATAGTGGTGATGGCAGAGGTGATGGTAGTGGTGATGGTAGTGGTGATGGTAGTGGTGATGGTAGTGGTGATGATACAGTGGTGATGGTAGTGGTGATGGTAGTGGTAATGGTAGTGGTACTGGTAGTGGTGATGATAGTGGTGATGGCAGAGGTGATGGTTGTGGCGATGGCAGAGGTGATGATAGTGGTGATGGTAGTGGTGATGGTAGTGGTGATGGTAGTGGCGATGGAAGAGGTGATGGTAGTGGTGATGGTAGTGGTGATGGTAGTGGTGATGGTAGTGGCGATGGTAGTGGTGATGATAGTGGTGATGATACAGTGGTGATGGTAGTGGTAATGGTAGTGGTGATGGTAGTGGTGATGGTAGTGGTGGTGGTGGTGGTGATGGTAGTGGTGATGGTAGTGGTGATGGTTGTGGGGATGGTAGGGGTGATGGTAGTGGTGATGGTAGTGGTGATGGTAGTGGTGATGGTAGTGGTGATGGCAGAGGTGATGGTAGTGGTGATGGTAGTGGTGGAGGTATCGGTGATGGTAGTGGTGATGGTAGTGGGGATGGTAGGGGTGATGGTAGTGGTGATGGTAGTGGTGATGGTAGTGGTGATGGTAGTGGTGATGGTAGGGGTGATGGTAGTGGTGATGGTAGTGGTGATGGTAGTGGTGATGGCAGAGGTGATGGTAGTGGTGATGGTAGTGGTGATGGTAGTGGTGATGGTAGTGGTGATGGTAGTGGGGATGGTAGTGGCGATGGTAGTGGTGATGGTAGTGGTGATGGTAGTGGTGATGGTTGTGGTGATGGTAGTGGTGATGGCAGAGGTGATGGTAGTGGTGATGGCAGAGGTGATGGTAGTGGTGATGGTTGTGGTGATGGTAGTGGTGATGGTAGTGGTAATGGTAGTGGTGATGGCAGAGGTGATGGTAGTGGTGATGGTAGTGGTGATGGTAGTGGTGATGGTAGTGGTGATGGTAGTGGGGATGGTAGTGGCGATGGCAGAGGTGATGGTAGTGGTACTGGTAGTGGTGATGGTAGTGGTGATGGTAGTGGTGATGGTAGTGGTGATGGCAGAGGTGATGGTAGTGGTGATGGCAGAGGTGATGGTAGTGGTGATGGTAGTGGTGATGGTTGTGGTGATGGTAGTGGTGATGGTAGTGGTGATGGCAGAGGTGATGGTAGTGGTGATGGTAGTGGTGATGGTAGTGGTGATGGTAGTGGTGGTGGTAGTGGTGATGGTAGTGGTGATGGTAGTGGTGGAGGTATTGGTGATGGTAGTGGTGATGGTAGTGGTGGTGGTAGTGGTGATGGTATTGGTGATGGTAGTGGTAGAGGTATTGGTGATGGTAGTGGTGATGGTAGTGGTGATGGTAGTGGTGATGGTAGTGGTGGTGGTAGTGGTGATGGTAGTGGTGATGGTAGTGGTGGAGGTATTGATGATGGTAGTGGTGATGGTAGTGGTGGTGGTAGTGGTGATGGTAGTGGTGATGGTAGTGGTAGAGGTATTGGTGATGATACAGTGGTGATGGTAGTGGTGGAGGTATTGGTGATGGTAGTGGTGATGGTAGTGGTGATGGTAGTGGTGATGGTAGTGGTGATGGTAGTGGTGATGGTAGTGGTGATGGTAGTGGTGGTGGTAGTGGTGATGGTAGTGGTGTTGGTAGTGGTGGACGTATTGGTGATGGTAGTGGCGATGGTAGTGGTGGTGGTAGTGGTGATGGTAGTGGTGATGGTAGTGGTGGTGGTAGTGGTGATGGTAGTGGTGATGGTAGTGGTGATGGTAGTGGTGATTGTAGTGGTGATGGTAGTGGTGATGGTAGTGGTGGTGGTAGTGGTGATGGTAGTGGTGATGGTAGTGGTGGAGGTATTGGTGATGGTAGTGGTGATGGTAGTGGTGATGGTAGTGGTGATGGTAGTGGTGATGGTAGTGGTGATGGTAGTGGTGATGGTAGTGGTGATGGCAGAGGTGATGGTAGTGGTGATGGTAGTGGTGATGGTAGTGGTGATGGTAGTGGTGATGGTAGTGGTGATGGTAGTGGTGATGGTAGTGGTGATGGTAGTGGTGATGGTAGTGGTGATGGTAGTGGTGGTGGTATTGGTGATGGTCGTGGTGATGGTAGTGGTGATGGTAGTGGTGATGGTAGTGGTGATGGTTGTGGTGGTGGTAGTGGTGATGGTAGTGGTGATGGTAGTGGTGATGGTAGTGGTGGTGGTATTGGTGATGGTCGTGGTGATGGTAGTGGTGATGGTAGTGGTGATGGTAGTGGTGATGGTAGTGGTGATGGTAGTGGTGATGGTCGTGGTGATGGTAGTGGTGATGGTTGTGGTGGTGGTAGTGGTGATGGTAGTGGTGATGGTAGTGGCGATGCCAGAGGTGATGGTCGTGGTGATGGTAGTGGTGATGGTAGTGGTGATGGTAGTGGTGATGGTAGTGGTGATGGTAGTGGTGATGGTAGTGGTGGTGGTATTGGTGATGGTCGTGGTGATGGTAGTGGTGATGGTAGTGGTGATGGTAGTGGTGATGGTTGTGGTGGTGGTAGTGGTGATGGTAGTGGTGATGGTAGTGGTGATGGTAGTGGTGGTGGTATTGGTGATGGTCGTGGTGATGGTAGTGGTGATGGTAGTGGTGATGGTAGTGGTGATGGTTGTGGTGGTGGTAGTGGTGATGGTAGTGGTGATGGTAGTGGTGATGGTAGTGGTGGTGGTATTGGTGATGGTCGTGGTGATGGTAGTGGTGATGGTAGTGGTGATGGTAGTGGGGATGGTAGTGTTGATGGTAGTGGTGATGGTAGTGGTGGTGGTAGTGGTGATGGTAGTGGTAATGGTCGTGGTGACGGTAGTGGTGATGGTAGTGGTGATGGTAGTGGTGATGGTTGTGGTGGTGGTAGTGGTGATGGTAGTGGTGATGGTAGTGGTGATGGTAGTGGTGATGGTAGTGGTGGTGGTATTGGTGATGATACAGTGGTGATGGTATTGGTGATGGTATTGGTGATGATAGGGGGGATGGCAGATGGTGGTAGTGGTGATGGTAGTGGTGATGGTAGTGGTGATGGTAGTGGTGGTGGTAGTGGTGGAGGTATTGGTGACGATAGGGGGGATGGCAGATGGTGGTAGTGGTGGTGGGGATGATTGGTGATACCAAAAGTAATATTGGTGATGCATGGTCATGGTGATGACACGAACGTTGGCGACGTTGTTGCCCATGACGACGGCATATTGCCAGGGACGGGACTTCAGCCTGGCCATGTTATACAACCAGTTATTTCCCACAACGTCACTGCCTCCACTTACCGAATGACGGTGGGAAAGGAAAACACCTGTGCCCTGTCCACCATCTCCAAGAAACCGAGGTAGAATCAATCCTGCCTCGTATACCATTACGCTGTTTGTCAGCATAATGGATTCGAGAAGTCCTTCTGTGGGTCTGGAAGGGGGGATCCAGTATCCAGTGTCGATTTTTCCAAATTTTCAATATCGAATGTCGATATTTCACGACCTTCCGTGTCTCTTAGTTCAGCGTATATTTTTTCAAAAATCTGTGTCGATGTCGGTTTTTTAGATCCCTAGTGTCGGAATTTGGGGGTCAATGTCGAATGTTGATTTTTAAGACAAAACCCGGAGATTTTCGTCTTAGGCCGGTATGTTCGGTTTGTCTCTCTGTCTGTAACGCAACGCACTATCTTTCGAATGCATTAAGATATCGACTTCCAAATTCACAAAAGGATGTCAGGTTAAGTTCGTAGCTGGGCCATGTTGTCGGTCAAAGGTCAAGATCACAGGACTTTTTCGAAATTCGTTCAACCATTGAAATATAGGAACAAACATAGGAAAGATCGCTATAACGTTCACCGTTTTCTTTAAATCACGCCGAAGTTTTTTTCAAGTTTTGGGCCCATAGGTGCCTTGTATAGAGTTGCATTTTTGCATGAAGGGGACATGTCGGACAGACGACACCTTGCGTGGGACATGACATTAGTATTTGGGCGCAAATAATTATATTGATCAAGGTCACGTTTCTAAGGTCAAGTTCACAGCAAGCTCCAGGTCGCGACCATATTTTCCCTCATAACTGCGTTAATATTGCGTCTAGAGATTTGCTGTTGGTTTGAAAATATTGTTCAGAGAAAGGCGCAAACGCATTGACTCAGATTTTACCTCACATTTATAGTTTTCGAGTTATTGGATGATCAAATTTTGACATTGCCAAAGGTGTAAAAAATCGCTGTGGCTACATGAATAGAGGTAGATGACCCATATGTGGTGACATATGTACCCATGTTACTGACATCATGTGTGCCAAATGGCATCGAAATCCAACCAGTAGTTTTGGACGCTAGAAAATAATCACACTTTAGAGCGACATATTCTGTAATTTTTTGTATTACCAACCTCTTCCCCGTGTCAGATATGTACATTCGGTCTTGAATTTAAATCCTGAAAGCCTGTGGGCTATCCGGAGAGAAGCAATTTGGTCACCGGAGCAGAAGTGGGTGGCCGGCTTTATATTCCTGCGCGCCTGTTCGCTATTCGGTATTTTGTGTGTGATGTCGACCGCGGCTCGCTATCACGTCCGCGCGCTCGATCTGAGGAGTCAATCTGGATCTGACAGGTCAATCTGCATCTGAGGGGTCAAATTGGGATCTGACTGGTCAATCTGGATCGGAGCGGTCAATCTGGATAAAACGGGTCCAATCTGGATCTAAGAGATCATTCTGGATCTGAGAGGTCAATCTGGATCGGAGGGATAAAATATAGATCTAAAAGGTCAAATCTGGATCTGGTGGATCAAGCTGGATCTGAGGGGTTAAATCTGGATCTGGTGGGTCAATCTTTATCTGAGCGGTCAATCTCGATCTGAAGGGTGAAATCTGGATAGAAGGGGTCAGTCTGGATGTGGATCAAAATCTTAACATAGGATCTGGTGTGTCAATCCATACGTCGCGCTCGCAGCTTGCCTCGTAAGTCGCCAAACATGACATTTCCGTCATCCTCCTTGACCCTGTGGGTGATGGTCTCGATTTATCTACCGAGACAACAAGTGAGACAAACGACACCTTGCCGTTGCGTAGGATATAACATTAGTATTTAGCCAAATTGGATCCTAGGGGTCAAATCGGGATGTCAAGTGTCAAATCGGGATATAAAGGGTCAAATCTTGAGCTGATCGGTAAATCCAGTAAGTTTGGACGCGAAACAATAATCAAAACCATGGCCAACCTCGATACGCCAACTGACCTACAGGGCGGTGACGTTGTTGCGTATATATTGGTCGATATTGCATGTAGACCATCGCGGTCAGTCTTAAAATATTTGACTTAGACCTTTCTACTTCTCTTTGCCGATCAAACTTCAAGAATAGTGAAGTATAGCAGTTTGTGGCGGTTTCATCAACCCATAACTGCAGGACTGGTGTCCCTACCGCCTAGTTATTGACCCTAGAAAACGTACGCATTGTGCTATTTCAACGCTAAATATGGCCTACAACGGCCATCCCATAACCCCGACGTCTTCCTTCTCAAGCTATGCTTGACTCCGTCTCGTTCAAATATGCCATTTACCCCCTCCAAGCCCATCCTTCTATAAATCTCTGGAATCAAAGCCCCAAGAAGAGATTTGTGTTGAGTCCTGTGATCCGTATCATGAAACGAATTTTCCGCGAAAGGTCCATATATATAGCCGGTTCATGTGCATGGTCTCGACACCTGCGCGACAGGTTACGATCACAGTAGCTTGGCTACCCAGGTAGATGTCCCCACTGACAAAGCGGACAACAAAAAGAGTGCTTCCGGTTCTCTAATCTTCTCTTGGCGTTCGCGTGGTCTCCTGGTGCCATGGCATGAGCCCCTTCCTTTTTGTATCACGTCTTCCTGAAAATCTCATGTTCTGTCGTGCTTTTGCCATTCGAGACTAAACGAGGAAATAACGTTTTTGTGCATGGCATGTATAGTGATCTGACAGAGTAGGCAGACATGCGACATGGGCCAACCAATCGAAAGAAACACGTCCTGTGTGACTGTCCATTGCATATTAAATATAGATAATTATATCTATGTCAGCAACAGACAGAATTATTGTGAAAATGCAATAGAGCATTTGTATCAGGCATTGTGATATATTAAGTGTTTGTTATATATTTGACAGATGTTTCATATTTCCATAATTAAATGTTACCCATCTTAGTCAAGCTATTCCCCTGAGCACCAAAAAGTGCTGTGATTGTATGAACGGATATTCTTGTATTCAGCACCTATGGAGATTTGCAGATCTAAATATTGCAGATTAAGGCGAGAAGTCGTTCGTAGTAATAACTGTATTTTACCCTATATATATATGCCAGCAAACCTATCCAGCCGGAATGGTGAAGGAAGTAAAGAAAGAACTCCTTCTACGCGACTTCCCGTACGAAAATATCATATAGAGATTATATACAAACAATTCTAAAGGTTTCTATCGATTTTTCTTTGAACATTCTAAACGTTTTTCCATAGAGTTTCCATAGCATTTCCATAGAATTTCCATAGAGTGTCCATAGAATTTCCATAGAGTTTTCATAGAATTTCCATAGAACTTCCATAGACTTTCCATAGAATTTCCATAGAGTTTCCATACAGTTTCCATAGAGTTTCCATAGAATTTCCATAGAGATTCCATAGCATTTCCATAGTTTCCATAGAATTTCCATAGAGTTTCCATAGAGTTTCCATAGAATTTCCATAGAATTGCCATAGAGTTTCCATAGAGTTTCCATAGATTGTCCATAGAGTTTCCATAGCGTTTCCTTAGAACTTCCAGGGGGCCTCCCTATTGTAGTGATTAGCGCACTCGACCGCAGATCAATAGGTTGTGGGTTTGAACCCGGGCTCGGGCACATAATCTGGGGCATGTTTCATCGATTCATCCTTCATCGTCCCGAAGGTTCCTTGGCCCGATTTAGCCTTCATGTGCACAAAAGTGGCCTAAACCACCAGCATTTCATGGATTTTCTATAGAGTTTCAAAAGAAAGCGCACGTCGCGGCAGTGCATGGTACAGAGTTCAAGGGCACAGCCGTTGGGCAGACCTTCACATCTCATGCTGCTAATGTTATTGTCCAAAGGATTGGCTCCGCCGCTACTCTCACTTCGCAGCAGGCAACCGGTGCGAAATCAGTATGCCGGCAAGGCTTCCAAAGTTCCTTAAATGCGAAGTTTTAAATCTTCGAATATCACCTTATATAGTGTCGTTTTAAGCACTCCCTAAAGAAAGGAGTGCTGCACGGACCGCAAGGTAGCAGAAAAGGAAATTGGCAATTCGTTGAGAAGTACTTCCTAGATTGACCAAAGGGCCGGGTGGCTGCGGCAAACCAGTCTCAGATAGGCGTATTCAGTCGTTATACTATATAGTAAGAGCAACAATGGCACGCTCGGGGGACAAAACTAAGCGTTCTGGGATATACGTCACCCGCCGACTAGATAGTCATGCCAGTGATGCATGTAGCGATGAGGAGCCCTCTCGGCTCTGACGCAACACATATTGATCAAGCTCGTCACATCAAAGGCGCAATGGAAGTAAAAACCAGCAGTACTTGAGTTTCGAAAGCAGGCCCCGCACATTGCAAATGCTCGTGAGAAAGTACGACTCATCTGCAGAAGGGTAGGATGTAGGAAGGGTCCCGTGTATAAAGCACATGGTTGTGCGGCAATGAATGAATGTATATATACAGTAATATATAACCTGTATCAGCATAATGTGTATGAGTGCCGTACATATAGCTGTAGCCTTATAATGAAGATCAAAAATGTACGCCACGTAAAGTGTAATTGTTGAGCCATGAACGATCACAAAAAACAGGTTGCACAAATGCTACAGTTTCAAAGGAAAAAATCGCACAAAGTTGATGCAAATCCTTTTTATGCTAACGCTTTGTTTCTATTTAATTATAGCATGCGTTTTAATGACTCAATTAGTTATTATTATTATTATTAAAAGCAGAAGTAGCAGTAGTACTATTATTAGCGTAATTGTTATTAATATCAATATAATTATAAGCATAATTATTATCGTAGTAATATAAGTCTAATGTTTACTATTAATAATGGTAATATGATAAGCATAGTTATTATTGATAATAGTAATGTGATAAGCATAATTATGATAGGCAATGATAATATTACTAACATCATTATTATCATTAACATTAATATACTTAGCTTATTATTATTGGCCGTAACATTATTCGTAGTAATATTTACTGGTGGTACTAGTATTAATCTAATTACTGCCTGAGCTGCCCCAAAGCGACCAGCAGGTGGTGTTCGCTGCGCTGTCCGGTTCAGTGAGCCGCCATTTTGCCCGACTCTACCATAAAGCTCCTCTATTTATATCAAGTCGCACTTCACACCATCGTGGGTGATAATTTAGTCCCAGAAAACTGCACAAGTGTCTCCTTCCCGTTAGTTCCTCTCCCTAAGTGTTTCTGCATGGTTCGGGTTTTATTGCCAAACGTATTCGTTTATTTGTTCGCTTTGCATTTGAGGTGCCAGGTTCTTAAGTGCTATTGTTTTCAGCCTTGGACTCAGAACAAAGAATTTCTTCTCAGTTTAGAACGAGGGGTTCGAAATGTTCTTCAAATCCGTTCACGTCGCTGAATCAGTTCCAGTAACGTTAAGATGGAGTCTTCGGCAATTCGATGTGTGTGTATATGGAGACGAGGACGGGGGGGTCGGGGGCTAGTCGGAGTTGTGATGATATCCCCCCCTCCCTCATCCCAACCTACCCGACTCCACTACACCCCGACCCTGTGATTTAACTTTAATTAAAATGTCTGCAGGGGCGGATCTAGCAATTTGGGCAGAGGGGGGGGGGGGGGGGGGAGGCGGTGGCGACTTGAAAATGCCCGCATACGTGTACCCACCAATTATTTTTACAAGCGGGTAGGGGGGTGGTGGAAATTGTTTTGACTTTAACGTTCCTTAACATCCCCCCCCCTTGCCTCCCCTTAACCCCCCCCCCCTCTCCCTGGGATCCGCCTCTGGGTAGCATCTACAAAATAGCATCTACATAACTGAGAAATTTAACGCCGACTGGGACGGAGAAGCTTTTCACTGTGTGAGCGACTCAAGTCATAGTAGAGGTGTGTCCATTCTGTTCCATAACAAATATAAGCCAAAAATTAAGTCGTGTCACAGAAGCAATGAAGGGAGAAAGCTCCTGTTAAACATTGAACATGAAAACGATCTATATACCTTGGTTGTAGCTTATGCCCCTGATAAAGGTAGAGCGATATTCCTTAAGAAACTATCGATCTGGATTAAGCGCCATGCTTGTAATCTAGATAATCTAATCATAGGAGCAGACCTGAACACGGTCGACAACACTATTGATAGGACATCAGGTAATCTCGACCAAAGTTCTTCCCAATTTTCTAAATTTAAATCTGCATTAGACTTAAAAGATGTTTGGCGATGTATGCATCCCAATGACCAAAAATTCACATATGTACATCCGTCGATAAATGGAACGATGTCACGTATTGACTATGTATTAGCTTCCCGCTCAGTAAATGTCAATGTAAGCAAGGCTGAAATCAAGCCGGCACCCGTACCC
The DNA here is from genome assembly GCA_964019135.1 of Arenicola marina. NCBI lineage: Eukaryota > Metazoa > Annelida > Polychaeta > Arenicolidae > Arenicola > Arenicola marina. The sequence goes on along the minus strand of OZ025249.1, from coordinate 32,815,339 downwards.
GACCACAAAGCCGTTATCTGTACAGCAACCCTAGCTGAAAACAAGCGAAATCGGGGAAAGGGCTACTCGAAATTGAACAATTCATATCTTGAAAAAAGGGAGTATACCAAAGGCGTTTCCGAAATCATATCGGAAACGCTTAATGAATACGAGGATATCGTATCGCATAAGACTTTCTGGGACATCTGCAAAATAAAAATAAAAGAATACTCTATCACGTTTGGAATAAGAGCAAAAAGACAAGCAACCAACGAGATCCAAAATTTAGAGAACAAAATAACCGAAATTGATAATGCGATAGCGAAACATTTTAATACAGATTTACAAGTTGAACGTAAACAGCTGAAATCAAACTTGGACAACATAATGATCACCAAAGCGCAAGGTGCCCAAATTCGCTCTCGAGCTGAATGGGTGGAAAAGGGTGAGCGTAACACAGCTTATTTCATGCGCCTAGAAAAACAACGCCAATCGAAAAACAGAATTGACTGTCTTATTTCAGAAAACGGCAAGTGCCTAACATCCGATAATGAAATATTGTCTGAAACGGTAACGTTCTACAAAAAACTGGATCAAAGTCGAAATCCCGAAGAGCAAGAGATAGACAAATATCTAAAGAATATAGATACGCATGCAGTCCTTGACGATATATCAAAATCCAAATGTGAAGGTCCCGTCACGGCAAGTGAAATTGACGAGGCAGTCAGTGGGCTTAAGTGCAACAAAAGACCCAGGAAATGACGGCCTCGGTTCTGAGTTTTATAAGACGTTTTCAAATCAAATCAAGCCAATCCTTGTTAATGTGTACAATGAATCATATCTGCAAGGTGAATTGAACTACTCCCAACGAGGCTCTCTACTATCATTAACTCATAAAAAGGGAGCAAGAGAAAATATTGCAAACTACCGACCTATCAGCCTAGCGAATACCGACTACAAGATATTAGAGTTTATCCTTTCAAATCGTTTGCAAAAAGTGTTAGATAAAATTATCAGCAAGGACCAAACAGCATATATTAAAAAGCCCTTCATTGGAACAAATATCAGACTCATTCAAGATCTGATACAACATGCAGACACAAAAGACAAAAAAGGTCTGCTATTATTCCTCGATTTTGAGAAAGCTTTCGATTCGGTAGAGTGGCTGTTTATAGAAAAAGTACTCAAAAAGTTCAATTTTGGAAATGAATTCATTAAATGGGTCCATCCTTTATACAACAATTCTTATCTGTACGTAAAAAATAATGGGCATATGTCAGCAAGCTTTCAAGTAAACCGAGGTGTCAAACAAGGATGCCCCCTCTCAGCTCTACTTTTTATCATCGTAGTCGAAATCTTATCTATTAAAATAAAAAGCAATGAAAAAATAAAAGGCTACCGCATTAAACAACATGGTAAAGAAAAAACAGTGAAACCGTCTCAATATGCCGACGATGGCACACTGCTACTGCAAGATGCAGATCAAATAAAATTTGTATTAGAAGAAATTGATGCTTTCTCAAAAAGGGCTGGACCTCTGTTAAACAAAAGCAAAACAATTGGAATGTACTTAGGCAAAGGCAAGCACAAAGATATTACTATTAATGATATAAAAGTTGCAAGCACTCCCATAAGATACCTTGGAATATACATTGGACAAAATCTAGCCAAATGCAATGAACTAAACTGGGAAAAAAAGATAAAACAAATAGAAAATGAGATTGAAAACTGGCAAACTCCAGAACTTACCGTATTTGGAAAGGTAACCATTATCAAAACACTTCTTGTTCCTAAAGTAACATTTGTAGCGACACATACAGCTATACCAAACGACCAAACGATCTCGCAGATCGACAAAATCGTATATAATTTCATTTGGGGAATAAGCGATAGACTGAAACGAAAGCAATTAATACGTAAAATAGAACAAGGCGGCATAGCAATGATTGACATAAGATCCCACTTTCAAGCCATAAAAGCATCATGGGTTAAAAGGATCGTCAACGTTGACGAAAATTGGAACTTTCTAGCCCGATCGCACTTAAATAGTCTTGGAGACGACTTTCTTTTTCTGAAATTTAAAAATATCAATAAGCAAAACCTACCACAAATTAAACTTCTGCCTAAATTCTACCAAGAGGTATGCGAATCCTATAGTCAATACAAAAAAGAAACGCGACCTATTGTATTTGAAAACCTGCGTGACGAAATACTGTGGGGAAATTATTTTATTTCGTACAAGAAAATATGCGGGAAAAACTGTTGCCTGCTTTTCAAGTCCTTCATAGAAGTAGGGATCATACGTATAAGAGATTTGGATTTCTCAATGGGGAAAGAGGGGAGCTCTCAATACACGAAAGAGTGAAAGACAAGAGGAATATTTTTGCTGAGATATATCTTCTACGGCAGGCTCTTAAACTATATAAAGACGTTATAAACTCGGAGACGTCATACGCCTCATGTCCATATGCAACTGCCCCTCTAGCCGCCCCGATCGCCGAAGTCTCGACTCGCGCATATTATGAAATATTTAATGCGAAGAAAAGTGAAGTACCGAACACAGAAGTAAAATTATCAAATCTTTTCAACCGCCTCGATATTAATTTTGCTGATGTATATAAGAGGAAAATTAAGGATATTCCAGACAGAAAAATAGCTGCCTTTAACTTTAAAGTAATTAATCAAATCTTACCCTGCAAAAGAAACCTTGTGAAATGGGGAAAAATTGAATCCGACTTGTGTGACCGATGTGGACTCCCAGAAAATACTATGCATTTGTTACATGATTGTTATTTCTCGAAAGAAATTTGGAAACTGACATCAGAGCTGCTGAGCGTTAAAATTAGTTTAAAGGAAATTATTCTCGGCGTTCAGAATAAATCGAGCAACTTTGTAATATCGGTGCTATCATTTCTTTTATACAAAGACTGGCTTCTCCACACTAAAGACGGCGCTAGCCAGGAGAGTACTAAGTCAAAGGCATTTCTCAAGCGTGAATTAATGACAAAAGCAAATGTGTATATTTTGTTAAATTGGACCGATGTTGGAAGTATTCTTCGTTTTATAAGCACGATCATGTTTTAATTCGAACCTCTGTCAACTGATTTTATATGTTTTGGTGAATAAAATCCTTATCAAAAAAAAATAAAAAAATCTACAAAATGTTACTTTCCCATTTTTATAGTCGGAAAGCCCAAAGTTGCAAGTGTTGCAAGCCCCTCTCCCCCCATTAGATCCGCCCCTACAGACTGTTTCACAAGTTACCTTCTGGTCTAGTAGTCACATATGGGTTATACACCTTTAACTTTTTAACATTAAGTAATCTATAATGGTTTAATCCAGTTTGAAAAGGGCCATGTATATTATCTTAAATATGAAAGCCACTGAGCCACCAAATGATCCCGTTTCCAGAAATGGAAATGGAAATGGGAATGGAAAATGGAAAAAGATAACTTTTGTTCACTTGAAGGCTACATTGGGCATCGATACCTCTGTGGACAAGGACAAGGACTATGAAATATGGTTAGGTGAACCTTGCCCCAGATGCAGGTGCCAGGACTCGAACCTACGACCTGTTGATGCACAGCCGGGTTCACCAATTGAGCAACAGCAAACAATCAATGTAAAACGCGATGGGCTTTATGTATATATTTATTACACCTTGCTTTCGCCCATACCTTGAAAAAAAAGTTCAAAAGCAAATCTAAAGAGCGTTAGGTGCGCTGCAGTCCCGTGCTCTAGGCAAACGGAGATCCAACGAAAGGCAAGAAAAGGCTTTTAACAGGAAGATCTCCGCTCGCCGTCTCGCAAATGCCACGAGCCACAGGCACAGTAAATCAGCTGACACAGAGGGGGGAGGGGGGGGGGGTGGTCCGCACGGCCTACTAATAAACAAGAAGGTGTCCAACTCAGCCCGCTGAGCGCCTACCCACCCTCGCTTCAAGACCCCAAGTCCCCCTCTTACCGACTTTGTCTCATCCGCTCAATGCCGTAATTGGCTTCCCGGGTAATTTATCTTGCTTTTCATGCCAACAACTACATCTCCAACTCATTTAGACATCACGACACAAGCATTTTTGTCGCTTACGAGGTAAACTACAACAATCCCTCGTTCCCTGGTGAGCCATTACGAGACTGATATAACTTCCGGTTTACTTTTGGCTGCTTCCAATCACAAGCGTGACCACAAGCTCACCTCCCCGCCCCCCTCCCCTGTGTCAGTCGATTTACTGTGCCTGTGCCCCGAGCAGAACCTCTCTTTAAAACCCTACCACACATAGATCTAATACCTGGCTCGATCAGTGGGTCACTGTCCTCTTAGCAACTACGCTTACGTCGCTCAACATTATGCCATCGCCATCTCCATACACCATCATCACCATTCTCCCCTCGGGATGCCAGGCCTGCAATACTTCGCCCCCGTCGTTCTTTCTCTATAACCGTCCTCCACGCTCTGCTCGCTCTCCTTCTCTCTGTTTCTCTGTCTCTGTCCCTTCTCTTTCTCTCTCTGCCTTTCCATCTCTCTCCATCATGCTGTCTCTCTTTCTCTCTCTCCCAATCTCTCTAGATGTAAATATATATATATGGTCAGATTTATGATGGCCATCGTCACGGACATCGGCTAAGAGTCGCTGCAGCCGGAACTATAGTCCCTGGTCGTCTGGCCGTTAGGTTTCGCATAAACGTGGCCCGGTAAAAGGAGCCATTAATCAAGCCTTTTTCTGTGTTCGTCGGTTGCTGGGCCTCACCTATTGGTAGAGTGAAGCCTACAAGTGGCCAGCACTGCCCCACCGTGGAGTGGCCCTTGTAGGCAATGACCTCGTTTATCAGTCTCTATAACCCCGCCCTTAATCTGCCCTTTCCTCTGCTTCTTGTTCATCCTCCGCCCCTCCACCCTCCGTCCCCCTGTCCCCCCCTTCCTTTGCCGCTTCTTCCCCGATCTCCTTCCCGCACCCATTCCATGGCCTCGAACATAGCCACCAAACCACCCCCTATCACTGGTGAACGTCTGTCTTAGTTCTGTCTTGTTAGAACCTCCAGGCAGACCAGCCTTTCGAGAGACACCAATTAGAAGGACTGTTTCTTCTGAGTACGTACCACCTACCAATGATTTTTCTTCCACTAGATTAAACAACAAATTGGACCGTTTCTCCTTGCTTCCAGAACCACCGAGCTGACTTCCAGCTCTTAGCGAGAAAATAAGCTATATAAATGTAGTTTCTTCCATTTGCGACACCCACGTGGCTATAGTCCCCCCGATATGTTGGCAGTGTGTGTGTACCCTGCGCGGGGTCGCTCTGTCCCCGCCAAGTGCCAGTCTGGTGAAGTCACATATCCAGGGCAGGGGCCTCTCAGACCTGTTCCCCGAGCATCCATCCTCAATGCACGGGACTCCATCATATAACCTCCATAAAAGGGGTTGGTTAGGAGGCGAGTCACAGCAATCGATGGCTTGAGATTCCTTGATGCTAAGTACCGAGAGATTCCTGTATATAGATTTAAAGGACGCTTCTGTGATCAAGTGCCTTTCCATAATGATCGAGCGGTAGGAAGGGAAGGACCAGCCCCTCCCTGCCTGCTGCACGCTAGACAGAGACAAGTCATGTCCTAATGTGGCGACCCCAGGTATCAATCAAGTCCAGCAGAGCCTTTCCTATGGCGACACATATTTGTCAAAGATTATACTACGACATGTGGTCGAAATATGTGAATTGTGAACTATGATTAGTTTGAAGATTTCGCCCAGACTGTTTCCAATCATTTCCAACCATTGTCTAGAACTTGATGAATTACTCCCTAGGGGCGCCACTGTGAGGCAGCATGTGGGAGAAGAGGAAAGCGGGGGCGACATCTGGTGTCGACGAGCGAGATCGAAGATAAAGCGTGATAACTCCATCATCTGAAGAATGCATTGCAAAAACTGCGATTGTTTAATGCCAACGACATTCCAATGTACATCTGGTTGCAATGAGGAAGTCAAGCCCCTCTACTAGAAGAGTCTGTACGCCGCCCGCTCGACCTTTTGTCAAAGGGCATTTTTGATTGTAATATTTGAATACAAAATAAAAATTCGTAAATTTAAAAACAAAAAAATCAACTTAATATGTCAAGCATTACAGCCATAATGCGCGTCTTGCTTCCAGACAAAAATATAGACAGAGGAAGGAGTGAAGGCATGGCGCTGAATATAGTGATTAGCTCACCAGCACAGGGCCTAGATGTAGTCTTACACTGAACACCACTCCCGAGCCCTCTCCCCAGGTCACACAGGCTGCGGTGGGCTGTATTGTCAGTGGCCGGTGGTGGCGAGGGGCCTGAGCGTTCTAAGTGGGGTTCCTGACCGGTGAATCATGCGTCCTCTTAAAGCAGTTCCAGCCCAAGCCGATTTTCCTGGAAATGTGTATACCCGAGGGAAGTTCTTATTTAAGCTACAGGTGGAATATGGCATATTTGCACCGCTGCTCGAGGGCTTGGTTCGCCCACGATTGTAAAATCACGTTGCACGAAATTGTATATAGATCTATCTTAATGATTAACGATTCAAATTTGCGGAACACGTACATATATATAATATTTAAAAGTGATCATTAAAATAAGGAATGGCATAAAAGTATCATTTCTATTCTGTCTTTTCTAACAGCACAGCGTTAACAACAAAGTAAAAATTAATACTCATAAAATCATGTTGTCATGGTTTCAGGTTCTGATGTTAAACCTTTCATAAAATTGTCATCCTCGGAATTCATATAATTTCTCTGCATCCGGGCTGAAGGTTTATGCCTATCCTATTTTGCGAAATGATGCTCAATATGAATGTACTTATGATATATAAGAGGGGTGGACGCATTAGCGTTAGTTGGGGTTATATCAACAAACATACACATGTCCTTGACCACCAAAATTACTCTTGTTATTACTATTAAGATGTATTACATTCGTGAAAACATCAGACCAACTCTTAAACTTAACTTTGGTTTTGTTTGACTGGCACAATAACAGATTCAATGTTGGTGGATTGACTGGCACAATATCAGATTCAATGTTGGTAGTTTGACTGGCATAATAACAGATTCAATTTGTGAGTTTGAGAGTGGCTGTCTGGGTTGCGTAGATCAGACTGGTCACCGGCGAGAGATGCCCCGACGAGATACTAGAGCTTCTTACCCAACATAGCTTCCAAATATTGTTATGTCTATGTCCCAATCTCCGGGCGAGTCATGGACGACTCCCCTTCCAATGCCGGGTCCTTAAGAACGTAGCTCAGCCGCGAGTGTCTGTGACGATAAAAAATGAGATTAAAAAGTGTTATTATCGTTGGATCTTCACTCTCACTGCGCTCGATGAAAGAGAGTGAGCGCCAGTGACAGAGGGAGCGGACCAGAGTGACAGAGGGAGCGGACCAGAGTGACAGAGGGAGCGGACCAGAGTGACAGAGGGAGCGGACCAGAGTGACAGAGGAAGCGGACCAGAGTGACAGAGGGAGCGGACCAGAGTGACAGAGGGAGCGGACCAGAGTGACAGAGGGAGCGGACCAGAGTGACAGAGGGAGCGGACCAGTGACAGAGGAAGCGGACCAGAGTGACAGAGGGAGCGGACCAGAGTGACAGAGGAAGCGGACCAGAGTGACAGAGGGAGCGGACCAGAATGACAGAGGGAGCGGACCAGAGGGACAGAGGGAGCGGACCAGAGGGACAGAGGGAGCGGACCAGAGTGACAGAGGGAGCGGACCAGAGTGACAGAGGGAGCGGACCAGAGTGACAGAGGGAGCGGACCAGAGTGACAGAGGGAGCGGACCAGAGTGACAGAGGGAGCGGACCAGAGTGACAGAGGAAGCGGACCAGAGTGACAGAGGAAGCGGACCAGAGTGACAGAGGAAGCGGACCAGAGTGACAGAGGGAGCGGACCAGAGTGACAGAGGGAGCGGACCAGAGTGACAGAGGAAGCGGACCAGAGTGACAGAGGGAGCGGACCAGAGTGACAGAGGGAGCGGACCAGAGTGACAGAGGGAGCGGACCAGAGTGACAGAGGGAGCGGACCAGAGTGACAGAGGAAGCGGACCAGAGTGACAGAGGGAGCGGACCAGAGGGACAGAGGGAGCGGACCAGAGGGACAGAGGGAGCGGACCAGAGTGACAGAGGGAGCGGACCAGAGTGACAGAGGGAGCGGACCAGAGTGACAGAGGGAGCGGACCAGAGTGACAGAGGGAGCGGACCAGAGTGACAGAGGGAGCGGACCAGAGTGACAGAGGAAGCGGACCAGAGTGACAGAGGAAGCGGACCAGAGGGACAGAGGAAGCGGACCAGGGTGACAGAGGAAGCGGACCAGAGTGACAGAGGGAGCGGACCAGAGTGACAGAGGGAGCGGACCAGAGTGACAGAGGAAGCGGACCAGAGTGACAGAGGGAGCGGACCAGAGTGACAGAGGAAGCGGACCAGAGTGACAGAGGGAGCGGACCAGAGTGACAGAGGGAGCGGACCAGAGGGACAGAGGGAGCGGACCAGAGGGACAGAGGGAGCGGACCAGAGTGACAGAGGGAGCGGACCAGAGTGACAGAGGGAGCGGACCAGAGTGACAGAGGGAGCGGACCAGAGTGACAGAGGGAGCGGACCAGAGTGACAGAGGGAGCGGACCAGAGTGACAGAGAGAGCGGACCAGAGTGACAGAGGGAGCGGACCAGAGTGACAGAGGAAGCGGACCAGAGTGACAGAGGGAGCGGACCAGAGTGACAGAGGGAGCGGACCAGAGTGACAGAGGGAGCGGACCAGAGTGACAGAGGGAGCGGACCAGAGTGACAGAGGGAGCGGACCAGAGTGACAGAGGGAGCGGACCAGAGTGACAGAGGGAGCGGACCAGAGTGACAGAGGGAGCGGACCAGAGTGACAGAGGAAGCGGACCAGAGTGCTATGTGTATCTCTGACACCGAGATATGAAGCCGCAGTATCCCACTACTACTTATATCAGTGCTATGGCCATGAGCTGAATGTATGAAGCCTTATTATGTAATATTATTTTCTATATGAAATAATTTTTTAATCAATTGATGAAATCTAACGATACTTTATTATCTTTACAAAATTATATAGGATATGTCTGCTATCAATGTATGAACCGCGATTAAGCCCTATTAATGCATAAGCGATATATCCTGTTTATATATGCCATGTACGAAGCCAAAGTAGATATACGTCATATTGTTGCATATATGGATTTATAGTGTTTTTTTCTGTACAAATATGCATTTCTTATTAGCGAATAGCGCAAATATACAGCGTCTCTCATTAAGGCGTGAAACATCTAAATAGTTTAATAAATAAATAATAATTGGTTTTGTTTTATTGTATCAAAAGGCCTCAGGCCCACAGTACAACATGAACAACATATATACAATCGGTCATACATATTCCGTTTGACGTTTAAATGCAGCCAATTTTTTTTTAATTTATGTCATCTGAACTTGATATAATTTGTAAAAATGTCTGCTCCGTTTGCAGACCAAAATACTTAAATCGAATATCATCATAGAGCGGACAAACCATAAGGAAATGGAATTCATCTTCCATGATTTCAAGAGAATGGGTCATGCAGTACTTGCAAAAACGCGCTTCCCAAGGAGTACTCCCTCACATTTTTTCAATAGCTAACGTATGAACAGAACACCGTAATTTGGTTAAGACTACTCGATGTTTTACAATTCTTACAGATGAAAGGTAAAAATTTAGGCTCTAAGAGAGATTTATATTTACAATATGATGACAGTTTGGACATCGTAATAATTTTCTCATGCCATTCTTGCATAGCAATATCACATAATCTTTGTTTGGACTCTGACAAAAACATCAGTGTCCCCAACTCCCTGTCCAACATGACCAAACCCGTATCTGCACAGCAAGTGTTCTATATCTTTTACTCATGTATGCCTCCCAATACCGCTGAGACGAATCAATGTGTCATAACACCCTTTGTTATATCGTTGTTCATTTGTCTGAGTACATACATAACGTAACCAACATTTTATACACCTGGACATATATAATGTACTTAGTGGTGTTTGCCCACATTCACCGAGCACCCCACAGTTTGGAGTTTGGGATGGCATATGCAAAACCGTTTTAGAGAACTTGATATGATTTAACTCAATTTCTTTTCTGTACTCGTTTCCTCATATCTCAGACCCATACAGAGCGATCGGGAACACCAGTTTGTCGTACAGTTTAAAACATATATTTATGGGAATGTCAGCACATTTTGCTCGAATATTTCTCACCATAACAATCCCCTTCGTAGCCTGTTGCGCTAACATTTTAACTGCAGAGGTCCATTTTAGCGTTGACGAAAACAATATCCCTACAAATTAATAGAAAGACACAGTCTCTACACATTGTCCATCAATGTACCATTTTTCATATTTTCCGAGTCGACCTCCATCACGACAGACGATGACTTGAGACTTTTAAGAGATATATCACCAATGAATACTCTTTGCAGAACTTACTCATCAAGTTCATCAAGCTGTTTCTGTAGTCTGCATGCAGTATCATTAAATAAAGTTAAATCGTCTGCGTACGTTAACGTGAACTGACCGGGGTATAAATGATTTAAATATACCCGATCAGATGCTGCATTTCTGAATCTATTTTCTAATTCATTGATATAAAGTGAGAAAAGAAAAGGGCTTAACATACAGCCTTGCCTGGTTCCTATCGAACAGTGAAAATATTCTGACAGACCTTCGGCAGTTTTGAACGCACGATTTCAACTTTGAGTACAGAGAGTTCAATACAGTTAATATCTTTCCATGGACGACTTCAGTTATTAGTCTATACCACAGCGCTGAGTGTGGTATAGCATCGAAGGCTTTCGAAAGATCAACAAAGGCGTAGTAAAACCGCCCACATTTCTTGCATAAATACCTTGAGATCGTACTATAGAAGGTGAAGATGTTGTCTAAAGAGGAGCGTCCCTTGCGGTGGGCCCCCCTGACCTTTACTTATCTTTCCATTAAACTCTCCCCACACTGTGGGTCTGTGGTTCAAAATGTTCGTGAATATTTTCCCTAGTACACACAGTAGAGAAATCCCTCGATAATTATTTGCATCTGATTTGGAAACTTTTTTGTGAAGAGGACTTATCTTCGCTTGTGACCAAGCATCAAGAAGTTCTCCTGTGTTAATAACAATAACATAATAACATTAAATAATTGATGTATTGGGTGCTTCAAGATATCAAGAGCACCTTTGGACAGTTCATACACAAGACCATCTGCACATGGGGATTTCCGTTTGGAAGACTTTTTATAACCGCCTCCACTTCCGATATTTCTATTTCGTTGTTTAGTACTCCCGGTTCATTGGCGTTACAATCGCTGCAAGTTTGCGTTTAAATACTGGTCTATATGTTCATTAAACACAGTTTGTGTAGGTGTTACGTTTAACAAAGACTTAAAATAGACCCGCCATTCGTCAAAGCTGATGTCAGCTGTAAGACTGCTGCCCGATTTAAACCTCTTCATAAAAGACCAAAATTGGATAGTGTCGCGCCTAACAGGTTTCAGCTAATCCAGATGACGTTGTTTCTCCTTTTATTGTTTAATTCTACATACATTTTTAAAAGTTTTCTTCGTTGTTAAATAAGTTTCTAAAGACGTCATCCGGAGCCCTCCTATATATTTATATATCTATATTCGTATACGGAGTACAGATGGCAGTCACAGAGAACAAAAAAAAAGGAGCAAAACATAGAAATTCAGAGAACAAAAAAAAACAACAACAACAAAAACAGAACAGAAAGAAATTCAGAGGAACGTTTAGGTCTGTGCTACTCAGTGCATAAATACTCGATGATGTCAGTTATGCTTTCATTGTCGTCAGAACCTGTATTTTGTGCCCTTAATTGCAAAAATTCTTTTATGGCACCGACACGCATTAAATCTCCTTCCGTGGCGCGATCACAATGATTTAAGACGTGCTTCCTTAAGTGGCTGGCCGATAAAGCACTAAAATTGTACCTACTGATAAGATATTTGTCACATATAAAATTCACACTCTTACTTCCATTGGATTTGCTTCCCTTTAAGGATAACCGTGCACAGAAATTCGTGCAAGGGTTCTTACTTACCAGCATACTTTTTACGAAAACTATAAATCTATTGTGAAGTTGCACTTCAACAGCCAGGTCATTACACATAATTGGAAGAAATTTAGAGTGAGTTCGATAAGGTAAATCAAATAGTCTGCGTATCACCTTCCGCCAGGCTATATAAAACGATTGACATGCCGTGGACGAGAAATCCCATAATTGGCACCCATAAGCCGACATACATAAAACCTTGAATAAATCATATTTAACGTTATGCGCCACATGTTTAAACTGAGCTATAAATACGCTAATCAAATTTAGGGCATTTGTCCTTTCTTTTTTAGACATTTCGCATTCACTACCCCACCAAGCTGGACGTTCTCTGTTACAAAACGTATTTTTACGAGGACATGTCTTCATATCTGCAGCAGCTCGTTTCACAACATCAGTTAATATAGTTACGGCACCCGATACGTCGTCAGCAGCCACCGCCACGTCCAATTGACTCAAAGCAGTAGTCGTATGTGTATCAGTTAATAACTTGCGAAAATTTCACTTTTTGGATGGGTCCCACTTGTATCTTGTTATCGACTTAACTACGTTTGCCCTGGTCTTGATTGTCAACAAATCAGAGGGGAAATCGAGTTTGTCGGTTACATGAAAAGTAATTGGGAAATGATCCGAGCCGCTTAAAGCATCAACCGTAAAATCATCAATATCATTAATTACCAAGGTAGAGACAAGTACATAGTCCACAACACTCTGACCCGTCGGTGAGCAATGCGTTAACTCTCCATGTGGATCACCCCTGGGTCGACCATTTAATATATGAATACTGTATTTTTTGCATCTAGGGGTGACACACCAAAGCAATTTTGTTTACTATCTCTCGAATACCGCGGTGAATCAAAATTATCCCCGTTGTACCAATCCATGTTTGAAAGAAAATCCGCATTATCGTTATCTATGTAGTCAATTTCCTTATCCGTACGTCCATTGAAGTCCCCAGCCATGATTAAATCTGAATCGCTGTATTGGTTAATCGCATCTGCTAACACCTCTTCAAATTCTGTAATACTATCTCTTACCTGCATGTTTTCATAGACTGTTGTGGACTTTCATCTGGTATATATACACACGCTATTATGACATCATTTGGTTGGTTGAAACAAGCCTGTAACAGTGAAAAACATTGCATAGTCACACGATTGAACACATGTGACGTGATCAATGATATCTCGATGGACAAACACCGCCAACCCCCCTGGATTTCTGCCATACTTCGATCTACGGTGACCATGATTATAGAAATAAGTGTAGTCTGCTTAAAAGAACCCATTTAAATCAACATCGCATAACAAGTCCAAGTTTCTCTTAAAGCAATGAAGTGAAAATCCCTTAAATAATCTTCAACACTAGATCTACCTTCCGATAGTAGATTTGTTAGTCCATGGACCTTCCAGTTGGCGAATTTAAAATCGCTGGCCGCGAGTTGATTTCGAGGGTCCTGGCCATCGTCCTATGCCTCGCGCGTCATTGGGACATCAACGATGTACGGCCGGCCATCAATCAACCGTTTGTCATACGGCAGACTGGTTCTCATTCCCTGGGGCCTCGCTTCCTTCAGTTTCGAGTACAAACAGTTTCTCACATTTCGGACATGTTCACTGTCCTCAGCCAGTCTCACTTGGCTTTCTCTCGGGATACTCTTAGCACTGAGAACTTGAATCTTCTGCTTCCATCTGAGAAACCGTACGATGATGGGACGCGGACGGCTGCTCTGTTTCTTCCCTAGGCGATGAGCCAGTCCGAGTTTCCATATGCGTGAATCCTGTGCGTGTGAGATGCCCATAGTGCCAACCATGAACTGCCGTACCTTGCATTCTGTGTCATCCCAAGGTTCTTTGTCGTCTTCTGCTAGCCCGAAGCAAAGAAGATTGCTTCTCTGGGCTTGATCTTCAAAGGCGGAGAGATTCTTTTCAAGTACCTTGCTCAGTGATTGCAGTTTTCCTTCAAATGCATTTACGGTTTCATTCAGATCGCGATTGCCGTCATTTAAAACCTGAAAGGCCGTAAAACAAGTGTCCATCTTCTCATCTACGGTTTCTAAATGTTCTTCAATGTTACGCATTTGCGCCTGAAGGGTTTCCTGTGTTGTCCAATGTGTTTTACGTCAACACGGATATCCTTCATGAGAGCCATGAGTGCCTTCAAAGCGTATCTGGTGTCCGACCCGTCCAAATGCAGTTCACAATAACAGTCTTCGCTTTTGGCGTCCTCTTGTTCCTTCAGCACCCCGTACCGCGAGCCACCCTGTACACTCGGCGTGCACCGTACCTCGAGCCACCCTGTACACTCGGCGCGCACCGTACCTCGAGCCACCCTGTACACTCGGCGTGCACTGTACCTCGAGCCACCCTGTACACTCGGCGTGCACTGTACCTCGAGCCACCCTGTACACTCGGCGTGCACCGTACCGGGAGCCACCCTGTACACTCGGCGTGCACTGTACCGCGAGCCACCCTGTACACTCGGCGTGCACTGTACCTCGAGCCACCCTGTACACTCGGCGTGCGCCGTACCTCGAGCCACCCTGTACACTCGGCGTGCACCGTACCGCGAGCCACCCTGTACACTCGGCGTGCACTGTACCTCGAGCCACCTGTACACTCGGCGTGCACTGTACCTCGAGCCACCTGTACACTCGGCGTGCACTGTACCTCGAGCCACCTGTACACTCGGCGCGCACCGTACCTCGAGCCACCCTGTACACTCGGCGTGCACTGTACCTCGAGCCACCCTGTACACTCGGCGTGCACTGTACCTCGAGCCACCCTGTACACTCGGCGTGCACCGTACCGGGAGCCACCCTGTACACTCGGCGTGCACTGTACCGCGAGCCACCCTGTACACTCGGCGTGCACTGTACCTCGAGCCACCCTGTACACTCGGCGTGCGCCGTACCTCGAGCCACACTGTACACTCGGCGTGCACCGTACCGCGAGCCACCCTGTACACTCGGCGTGCACTGTACCTCGAGCCACCTGTACACTCGGCGTGCACTGTACCTCGAGCCACCTGTACACTCGGCGTGCACTGTACCTCGAGCCACCTGTACACTCGGCGTGCACTGTACCTCGAGCCACCTGTACACTCGGCGTGCACTGTACCTCGAGCCACCTGTACACTCGGCGTGCACCGTACCTCGAGCCACCTGTACACTCGGCGTGCACCGTACCTCGAGCCACCCTGTACACTCGGCGTGCACTGTACCTCAAGCCACCTGTACACTCGGCGTGCACCGTACCGCGAGCCATCTTGTACACAAGGCGTGCATCGTACCTCGAGCCACCCTGTACACTCGGCGTGCACCGTACCTCGAGCCACCTTGTACACTCGGCGTGCACTGTACCTCGAGCCACCTGGACACTCGGCGTGCACCGTACCTCGAGCCACCCTGGACACTCGGCGTGCACTGTACCTCGAGCCACCCTGTACACTCGGCGTGCACCGTACCCCGAGCCACCCTGTACACTCGGCGTGCACTGTACCTCGAGCCACCCTGTACACTCGGGGTGCACCGTACCTCGAGCCACCCTGTACACTCGGCGTGCATCGTACCTCGAGCCACCCTGTACACTCGGCGTGCACCGTACCTCGAGCCACCTGTACACTCGGCGTGCACCGTACCTCAAGCCACCCTGTACACTCGGCGTGCACCGTACCTCAAGCCACCCTGTACACGCGGCGTGCACTGTACCTCGAGCCACCCTGTACACTCGGCGTGCACCGTACCGCGAGCCACCCTGTACACTCGGCGTGCACCGTACCTCGAGCCACCCTGTACACTCGACGAGCACTGTACCTCGAGCCACCTGTACACGCGGCGTGCACCGTACCTCGAGCCACCTGTACACTCGGCGTGCACCGTACCTCGAGCCGCCCTGTACACCCGGCGTGCACCGTACCGCGAGCCACCTGTACACTCGGCGTGCACCGTACCTCGAGCCACCTGTACACTCGGCGTGCACTGTACCTCGAGCCACCCTGTAAACTCGGCGTGCACCGTACCGCGAGCCACCTGTACACTCGGCGTGCACCGCACCTCAAGCCACCCTGTACACTCAGCGTGCACCGTACCTCGAGCCACCCTGTACACGTGGCGTGCACTGTACTTCGAGCCACCCTGTACACTCGGCGTGCGCCGTACCTCGAGCCACCCTGTACACTCGGCGTGCACCGTACCTCGAGCCACCTGTACACTCGGCGGGCACCGTACCTCGAGCCACCCTGTACACTCGGCGTGCACTGTACCTCGAGCCACCCTGTACACTCGGCGTGCACCGTACCTCGAGCCACCTGTACACTCGGCGTGCACCGTACCTCGAGCCACCCTGTACACGTGGCGTGCACGGTACCTCGAGCCACCCTGTACACTCGGCGTGCACTGTACCTCGAGCCACCTGTACACTCGGCGTGCACCGTACCGCGAGCCACCCTGTACACAAGGCTTGCGTCGTACCTCGAGCCACCCTGTACACTCGGCGTGGACCGTACCTCGAGCCACCCTAGACACTCGGCGTGCACCGTACCTCGAGCCACCCTGTACACTCGGCGTGCACTGTACCTCGAGCCACCTGTACACTCGGCGTGCACCGTACCTCGAGCCACCTGGACACTCGGCGTGCACCGTACCTCGAGCCACCCTGTACACTCGGCATGCACCGTACCTCGAGCCACCCTGTACACTCGGCGTGCACTGTACCTCGAGCCACCCTGTACAATCGGCGTGCACCGTACCTCGAGCCACCCTGGACACTCGGCGTGCACTGTACCTCGAGCCACCCTGTACACTCGGCGTGCACCGTACCTCGAGCCACCCTGTACACTCGGCGTGCACCGTACCTTGAGACACCCTGTACACTCGGCGTGCATCGTACCTCGAGCCACCTGTACACTCGGCGTGCACCGTACCTCGAGCCACCCTGTACACTCGGCGTGCCCTGTACCTCGAGCCACCCTGTACACGCGGCGTGCACTGTACCTCGAGCCACCTGTACACTCGGCGTGCACTGTACCTCGAGCCACCCTGTACACTCGGCGTGCACTGTACCTCGAGCCACCCTGTACACCCGACGTGCACCGTACCTCGAGCCACCCTGTACACTCGGCGTGCACTGTACCTCGAGCCACCTGTACACGCGGCGTGCACTGTACCTCGAGCCACCCTGTACACTCGGCGTGCACTGTACCTCGAGCCACCCTGTACACTCGGCGTGCACCGTACCTCAAGCCACCTGTACACTCGGCGTGCACTGTACCTCGAGCCACCTGTACACGTGGCGTGCACTGTACTTCGAGCCACCCTGTACACTCGGCGTGCACCGTGCCTCGAGCCACCTGTACACTCGGCGTGCACTGTACCTCGAGCCACCTGTACACTCGCCGTGCACCGTACCTCGAGCCACCTGTACACGCGGCGTGCACCGTACCTCGAGCCACCCTGTACACTCGGCGTGCACCGTACCTCAAGCCACCCTGTACACTCGGCGTGCACCGTACCTCGAGCCACCTGTACACTCGGCGGGCACCGTACCTCGAGCCACCCTGTACACTCGGCGTGCACTGTACCTCGAGCCACCCTGTACACTCGGCGTGCACCGAACCTCGAGCCACCTGTACACTCGGCGTGCACCGTACCTCGAGCCACCCTGTACACGTGGCGTGCACGGTACCTCGAGCCACCCTGTACACTCGGCGTGCACTGTACCTCGAGCCACCTGTACACTCGGCGTGCACCGTACCGCGAGCCACCCTGTACACAAGGCTTGCATCGTACCTCGAGCCACCCTGTACACTCGGCGTGGACCGTACCTCGAGCCACCCTGGGCACTCGGCGTGCACCGTACCTCGAGCCACCCTGTACACTCGGCGTGCACTGTACCTCGAGCCACCTGTACACTCGGCGTGCACCGTACCTCGAGCCACCTGGACACTCGGCGTGCACCGTACCTCGAGCCACCCTGTACACTCGGCATGCACCGTACCTCGAGCCACCCTGTACACTCGGCGTGCACTGTACCTCGAGCCACCCTGTACAATCGGCGTGCACCGTACCTCGAGCCACCCTGGACACTCGGCGTGCACTGTACCTCGAGCCACCCTGTACACTCGGCGTGCACCGTACCTCGAGCCACCCTGTACACTCGGCGTGCACCGTACCTTGAGACACCCTGTACACTCGGCGTGCATCGTACCTCGAGCCACCTGTACACTCGGCGTGCACCGTACCTCGAGCCACCCTGTACACTCGGCGTGCCCTGTACCTCGAGCCACCCTGTACACGCGGCGTGCACTGTACCTCGAGCCACCTGTACACTCGGCGTGCACTGTACCTCGAGCCACCCTGTACACTCGGCGTGCACTGTACCTCGAGCCACCCTGTACACACGACGTGCACCGTACCTCGAGCCACCCTGTACACTCGGCGTGCACTGTACCTCGAGCCACCTGTACACGCGGCGTACACTGTACCTCAAGCCACCCTGTACACTCGGCGTGCACTGTACCTCGAGCCACCCTGTACACTCGGCGTGCACCGTACCTCAAGCCACCTGTACACTCGGCGTGCACTGTACCTCGAGCCACCTGTACACGTGGCGTGCACTGTACTTCGAGCCACCCTGTACACTCGGCGTGCACCGTGCCTCGAGCCACCTGTACACTCGGCGTGCACCGTACCTCGAGCCACCTGTACACTCGGCGTGCACCGTACCTCGAGCCACCTGTACACGCGGCGTGCACCGTACCTCGAGCCACCTGTACACGCGGCGTGCACCGTACCTCGAGCCACCCTGTACACTCGGCGTGCACCGTACCTCGAGCCACCTGTACACGCGGCGTGCACCGTACCTCGAGCCACCCTGTACACTCGGCGTGCACCGTACCTCAAGCCACCCTGTACACTCGGCGTGCACCGTACCTCAAGCCACCCTGTACACTCGGCGTGCACCGTACCTCGAGCCACCCTGTACACTCGGCGTGCACCGTACCTCAAGCCACCCTGTACACTCGGCGTGCACCGTACCTCAAGCCACCCTTTTTACTCTCAGCGTGCACTGTACCTCGAGCCACCTATACACTCGGCGTGCACTGTACCTCAAGCCACCCTGGGCACTCGGCGTGCACCGTACCTCGAGCCACCTGTACACTCGGCGTGCACTGTACCTCAAGCCACCCTGTACACTCGGCGTGCACCGTACCTCGGGCCACCCTGTACACTCGGCGTGCACCGTACCTCACGCCACCCTGTACACTCGGCGTGCACTGTACCACGAGCCACCTGTACACTCGGCGTGCACCGTACCTCGAGCCACCTGTACACGCGGCGTGCACTGTACCTCGAGCCACCCTGTACACGTGGCGTGCACCGTACCTCGAGCCACCTGTACACGCGGCGTGCACTGTACCTCGAGCCACCCTGTACACGTGGCGTGCACCGTACCTCGAGCCACCCTGTACACGCGGCGTGCACTGTACCTCGAGCCACCCTGTACACCCGGCGTGCACCGTACCTCGAGCCACCTGTACACGCGGCGTGCACTGTACCTCGAGCCACCCTGTACACTCGGCGTGCACTGTACCTCAAGCCATCCTGTACACTCGGCGTGCACCGTACCTCAAGCCACCCTGTACACTCGGCGTGCACCGTACCTCGAGCCACCCTGTACACTCGGCGTGCACCGTACCTCAAGCCACCCTGTACACTCGGCGTGCACCGTACCTCAAGCCACCCTGTACACTCAGCGTGCACTGTACCTCGAGCCACCTATACACTCGGCGTGCACTGTACCTCAAGCCACCCTGTACACTCGGCGTGCACCGTACCTCGGGCCACCCTGTACACTCGGCGTGCACCGTACCTCACGCCACCCTGTACACTCGGCGTGCACTGTACCTCGAGCCACCTGTACACTCGGCGTGCACCGTACCTCGAGCCACCTGTACACGCGGCGTGCACTGTACCTCGAGCCACCCTGTACACGTGGCGTGCACCGTACCTCGAGCCGCCCTGTACACTCGGCGTGCACCGTACCTCGAGCCACCCTGTACACTCGGCGTGCACCGTACCTCGAGCCACCCTGTACACTCGGCGTGCACTGTACCTCGAGCCACCCTGTACACTCGGCGTGCACTGTACCTCAAGCCACCCTGTACAAGCGGCGTGCACTGTACCTCGAGCCACCCTGTACACTCGGCGTGCACCGTACCTCGAGCCATCCTGTACACTCGGGGTGCACCGTACCTCGAGCCAGCCAGTGCACGCCACCTGTACACTCGGCGTGCACTGTACCTCGAGCCACCCTGTACAAGCGGCGTGCATTGTACCTCAAGCCACCTGTACACTCGGCGTACACCGTTGCTCGAGCCACCTGTACACTCGGCGTGCACCGTACCTCGAGCCATCCTGTACACTCGGCGTGCACCGTACCTCGAGCCACCTGTACACTCGGCGTGCACTGTACCTCGAGCCACCTGTACACTCGGCGTGCACTGTACCTCGAGCCACCCTGTACACTCGGCGTGCACCGTACCCCGAGCCACCCGGTGCACTCGGCGTGCACCGTTCCTCGAGCCACCTGTGCACTCGGCGTGCACCGTACCTAGAGCCACCCGGTACACTCGGCGTGCACCGTACCTCGAGCCACCTGTACACTCGGCGTGCACCGTACCTCGAGCCACCCTGTACACTCGGCGTGCACTGTACCGCGAGCCACCCTGTACACGTGGCGTGCACCGTACCTCGAGCCACCTGTACACTCGGCGTGCACTGTACCTCGAGCCACCGGTACACTTGGCGCGCACCGTACCTCGAGCCACCTGTACACCCGGCGTGCACTGCACCTCGAGCCACCCTGTACACTCGGCGTGCACCGTACCTCGAGCCACCCTGTACACTCGGCGTGCACCGTACCTCAAGCCACCTGTACACTCGGCGTGCACTGTACCTCGAGCCACCTGTACACTCGGCGTGCACTGTACCTCGAGCCACCTGTACACTCGGCGTGCACCGTACCTCGAGCAACCTGTACACTCGGCGTGCACCGTACCTCGAGCCACCCTGTACACGTGGCGTGCACTGTACCTCGAGCCACCCTGTACACTCAGCGTGCACTGTACCTCAAGCCACCCTGTACACTCGGCGTGCACCGTACCTCGAGCCACCCTGTACACTCGGCGTGCACCGTACCTCGAGCCACCCTGTACACTCGGCGTGCACCGTACCGCGAGCCACCCTGTACACTCGGCGTGCACCGTACCTCGAGCCACCCTGTACACGCGGCGTGCACTGTACCTCGAGCCACCCGGTACACGTGGCGTGCACCGTACCTCGAGCCACCTGTACACGCGGCGTGCACTGTACCTCGAGCCACCCTGTACACGTGGCGTGCACCGTACCTCGAGCCACCCTGTACACGCGGCGTGCACTGTACCTCGAGCCACCCTGTACACCCGGCGTGCACCGTACCTCGAGCCACCTGTACACGCGGCGTGCACTGTACCTCGAGCCACCCTGTACACTCGGCGTGCACTGTACCTCAAGCCATCCTGTACACTCGGCGTGCACTGTACCTCGAGCCACCCTGTACACTCGGCGTGCACTGTACCTCGAGCCACCCTGTACACTCGGCGTGCACCGTACCACGAGCCACCCTGTACACTCGGCGTGCACCGTACCTCGAGCCATCCTGTACACTCGGCGTGCACCGTACCTCGAGCCACCCTGTACACTAGGCGTGCACCGTACCTCGAGCCACCCTGTACACTCCACGCGCACCGTACCTCGAGCCATCCTGTACACTCGGCGTGCACCGTACCTCGAACCACCCTGTACACTAGGCGTGCACCGTACCTCGAGCCGCCCTGTACACTCGGCGTGCACCGTACCTCGAGCAACCCTGTACACTCGGCGTGCACCGTACCTCGAGCCACCCTGTACACTCGGCGTGCACTGTACCTCGAGCCACCCTGTACACTCGGCGTGCACTGTACCTCAAGCCACCCTGTACAAGCGGCGTGCACTGTACCTCGAGCCACCCTGTACACTCGGCGTGCACCGTACCTCGAGCCATCCTGTACACTCGGGGTGCACCGTACCTCGAGCCAGCCAGTGCACGCCACCTGTACACTCGGCGTGCACTGTACCTCGAGCCATCCTGTACACTCGGCGTACACCGTTGCTCGAGCCACCTGTACACTCGGCGTGCACCGTACCTCGAGCCATCCTGTACACTCGGCCTGCACCGTACCTCGAGCCACCTGTACACTCGGCGTGCACTGTACCTCGAGCCACCTGTACACTCGGCGTGCACTGTACCTCGAGCCACCTGTACACTCGGCGTGCACTGTACCTCGAGCCACCTGTACACTCGGCGTGCACTGTACCTCGAGCCACCCTGTACACTCGGCGTGCACCGTACCTCGAGCCACCCTGTACACTCGGCGTGCACCGTTCCTCGAGCCACCTGTGCACTCGGCGTGCACCGTACCTTGAGCCACCCTGTACACTCGGCGTGCACCGTACCGCGAGCCACCCTGTACACGTGGCGTGCACCGTACCTCGAGCCACCTGTACACTCGGCGTGCACTGTACCGCGAGCCACCCTGTACACGTGGCGTGCACCGTACCTCGAGCCACCTGTACACTCGGCGTGCACCGTACCTCGAGCCACCGGTACACTCGGCGCGCACCGTACCTCGAGCCACCTGTACACTCGGCGTGCACCGTACCTCGAGCCACCGGTACACTCGGCGCGCATCGTACCTCGAGCCACCTGTACACGCGGCGTGCACTGTACCTCGAGGAACCCTGTACACTCGGCGTGCACTGTACCTCAAGCCATCCTGTACACGCGGCGTGCATTGTACCTCGAGCCGCCCTGTACGCTCGGCGTGCACTGTACCTCGAGCCACCCAGTACACTCGGCGTGCACCGTACCACGAGCCACCCTGTACACTCGGCGTGCACCGTACCTCGAGCCACCCTGTACACTCGGCGTGCACCGTACCTCGAGCCACCCTGTACACTAGGCGTGCACCGTACCTCGAGCCACCCTGTACACTCCACGCGCACCGTACCTCGAGCCATCCTGTACACTCGGCGTGCACCGTACCTCGAACCACCCTGTACACTAGGCGTGCACCGTACCTCGAGCCGCCCTGTACACTCGGCGTGCACCGTACCTCGAGCCACCCTGTACACTCGGCGTGCACCGTACCTCGAGCCACCCTGTACACTCGGCGTGCACTGTACCTCGAGCCACCCTGTACACTCGGCGTGCACTGTACCTCAAGCCACCCTGTACAAGCGGCGCGCACTGTACCTCGAGCCACCCTGTACACTCGGCGTGCACCGTACCTCGAGCCATCCTGTACACTCGGGGTGCACCGTACCTCGAGCCAGCCAGTGCACGCCACCTGTACACTCGGCGTGCACTGTACCTCGAGCCACCCTGTACAAGCGGCGTGCATTGTACCTCAAGCCACCTGTACACTCGGCGTACACCGTTGCTCGAGCCACCTGTACACTCGGCGTGCACCGTACCTCGAGCCATCCTGTACACTCGGCGTGCACCGTACCTCGAGCCACCTGTACACTCGGCGTGCACTGTACCTCGAGCCACCTGTACACTCGGCGTGCACTGTACCTCGAGCCACCCTGTACACTCGGCGTGCACCGTACCTCGAGCCACCTGGTACACTCGGCGTGCACCGTTCCTCGAGCCACCTGTGCACTCGGCGTGCACCGTACCTAGAGCCACCCGGTACACTCGGCGTGCACCGTACCTCGAGCCACCTGTACACTCGGCGTGCACCGTACCTCGAGCCACCCTGTACACTCGGCGTGCACTGTACCGCGAGCCACCCTGTACACGTGGCGTGCACCGTACCTCGAGCCACCTGTACACTCGGCGTGCACTGTACCTCGAGCCACCGGTACACTTGGCGCGCACCGTACCTCGAGCCACCTGTACACCCGGCGTGCACTGCACCTCGAGCCACCCTGTACACTCGGCGTGCACCGTACCTCGAGCCACCCTGTACACTCGGCGTGCACCGTACCTCAAGCCACCTGTACACTCGGCGTGCACTATACCTCGAGCCACCTGTACACTCGGCGTGCACTGTACCTCGAGCCACCTGTGCACTCGGCGTGCACCGTACCTCGAGCCACCTGTACACTCGGCGTGCACCGTACCTCGAGCCACCCTGTACACGTGGCGTGCACTGTACCTCGAGCCACCCTGTACACTCAGCGTGCACTGTACCTCAAGCCACCCTGTACACTCGGCGTGCACCGTACCTCGAGCCACCCTGTACACTCGGCGTGCACCGTACCTCGAGCCACCCTGTACACTCGGCGTGCACCGTACCGCGAGCCACCCTGTACACTCGGCGTGCACCGTACCTCGAGCCACCCTGTACACGCGGCGTGCACTGTACCTCGAGCCACCCGGTACACGTGGCGTGCACCGTACTTCGAGCCACCTGTACACGCGGCGTGCACTGTACCTCGAGCCACCCTGTACACGTGGCGTGCACCGTACCTCGAGCCACCCTGTACACGCGGCGTGCACTGTACCTCGAGCCACCCTGTACACCCGGCGTGCACCGTACCTCGAGCCACCTGTACACGCGGCGTGCACTGTACCTCGAGCCACCCTGTACACTCGGCGTGCACTGTACCTCAAGCCATCCTGTACACTCGGCGTGCACTGTACCTCGAGCCACCCTGTACACTCGGCGTGCACTGTACCTCGAGCCACCCTGTACACTCGGCGTGCACCGTACCACGAGCCACCCTGTACACTCGGCGTGCACCGTACCTCGAGCCACCCTGTACACTAGGCGTGCACCGTACCTCGAGCCACCCTGTACACTCCACGCGCACCGTACCTCGAGCCATCCTGTACACTCGGCGTGCACCGTACCTCGAACCACCCTGTACACTAGGCGTGCACCGTACCTCGAGCCGCCCTGTACACTCGGCGTGCACCGTACCTCGAGCCACCCTGTACACTCGGCGTGCACCGTACCTCGAGCCACCCTGTACACTCGGCGTGCACTGTACCTCGAGCCACCCTGTACACTCGGCGTGCACTGTACCTCAAGCCACCCTGTACAAGCGGCGTGCACTGTACCTCGAGCCACCCTGTACACTCGGCGTGCACCGTACCTCGAGCCATCCTGTACACTCGGGGTGCACCGTACCTCGAGCCAGCCAGTGCACGCCACCTGTACACTCGGCGTGCACTGTACCTCGAGCCACCCTGTACAAGCGGCGTGCATTGTACCTCAAGCCACCTGTACACTCGGCGTACACCGTTGCTCGAGCCACCTGTACACTCGGCGTGCACCGTACCTCAAGCCACCTGTACACTCGGCGTGCACTGTACCTCGAGCCACCTGTACACTCGGCGTGCACTGTACCTCGAGCCACCTGTACACTCGGCGTGCACCGTACCTCGAGCCACCTGTACACTCGGCGTGCACCGTACCTCGAGCCACCCTGTACACGTGGCGTGCACTGTACCTCGAGCCACCCTGTACACTCAGCGTGCACTGTACCTCAAGCCACCCTGTACACTCGGCGTACACCGTACCTCGAGCCACCCTGTACACTCGGCGTGCACCGTACCTCGAGCCACCCTGTACACTCGGCGTGCACCGTACCGCGAGCCACCCTGTACACTCGGCGTGCACCGTACCTCGAGCCACCCTGTACACGCGGCGTGCACTGTACCTCGAGCCACCCGGTACACGTGGCGTGCACCGTACCTCGAGCCACCTGTACACGCGGCGTGCACTGTACCTCGAGCCACCCTGTACACGTGGCGTGCACCGTACCTCGAGCCAGCCAGTGCACGCCACCTGTACACTCGGCGTGCACTGTACCTTGAGCCACCCTGTACAAGCGGCGTGCATTGTACCTCAAGCCACCTGTACACTCGGCGTACACCGTTGCTCGAGCCACCTGTACACTCGGCGTGCACCGTACCTCGAGCCATCCTGTACACTCGGCGTGCACCGTACCTCGAACCACCCTGTACACTAGGCGTGCACCGTACCTCGAGCCGCCCTGTACACTCGGCGTGCACCGTACCTCGAGCCACCCTGTACACTCGGCGTGCACCGTACCTCGAGCCACCCTGTACACTCGGCGTGCACTGTACCTCGAGCCACCCTGTACACTCGGCGTGCACTGTACCTCAAGCCACCCTGTACAAGCGGCGTGCACTGTACCTCGAGCCACCCTGTACACTCGGCGTGCACCGTACCTCGAGCCATCCTGTACACTCGGGGTGCACCGTACCTCGAGCCAGCCAGTGCACGCCACCTGTACACTCGGCGTGCACTGTACCTCGAGCCACCCTGTACAAGCGGCGTGCATTGTACCTCAAGCCACCTGTACACTCGGCGCACACCGTTGCTCGAGCCACCTGTACACTCGGCGTGCACCGTACCTCGAGCCATCCTGTACACTCGGCGTGCACCGTACCTCGAGCCACCTGTACACTCGGCGTGCACTGTACCTCGAGCCACCTGTACACTCGGCGTGCACTGTACCTCGAGCCACCCTGTACACTCGGCGTGCACCGTACCTCGAGCCACCCTGTACACTCGACGTGCACCGTTCCTCGAGCCACCTGTGCACTCGGCGTGCGCCGTACCTTGAGCCACCCTGTACACTTGGCGTGCACCGTACCGCGAGCCACCCTGTACACGTGGCGTGCACCGTACCTCGAGCCACCTGTACACTCGGCGTGCACTGTACCGCGAGCCACCCTGTACACGTGGCGTGCACCGTACCTCGAGCCACCTGTACACTCGGCGTGCACCGTACCTCGAGCCACCGGTACACTCGGCGCGCACCGTACCTCGAGCCACCTGTACACTCGGCGTGCACCGTACCTCAAGCCACCTGTACACTCGGCGTGCACTGTACCTCGAGCCACCTGTACACTCGGCGTGCACTGTACCTCGAGCCACCTGTACACTCGGCGTGCACCGTACCTCGAGCCACCGGTACACTCGGCGTGCACCGTACCTCGAGCCGCCCTGTACACCCGGCGTGCACTGCACCTCGAGCAACCCTGTACACTCGGCGTGCACCGTACCTCGAGCCACCCTGTACACTCGGCGTGCACCGTACCTCAAGCCACCTGTACATTCGGCGTGCACTGTACCTCGAGCCACCTGTACACTCGGCGTGCACTGTACCTCGAGCCACCTGTACACTCGGCGTGCACCGTACCTCGAGCCACCTGTACACTCGGCGTGCACCGTACCTCGAGCCACCCTGTACACGTGGCGTGCACTGTACCTCGAGCCACCCTGTACACTCAGCGTGCACTGTACCTCAAGCCACCCTGTACACTCGGCGTGCACCGTACCTCGAGCCACCCTGTACACTCGGCGTGCACCGTACCTCGAGCCACCCTGTACACTCGGCGTGCACCGTACCGCGAGCCACCCTGTACACTCGGCGTGCACCGTACCTCGAGCCACCCTGTACACGCGGCGTGCACTGTACCTCGAGCCACCCTGTACACTCAGCGTGCACTGTACCTCGAGCCACCCTGTACACCCGGCGTGCACCGTACCTCGAGCCACCCTGTACACTCAGCGTGCACTGTACCGCGAGCCACCCTGTACACTCGGCGTGCACTGTACCTCGGGCCGCCCTGTACACTCGGCGTGCACTGTACCTCGAGCCACCCTGTACACTCGGCGTGCACTGTACCTCGAGCCACCCTGTACACTCGGCGTGCACTGTACCGCGAGCCACCCTGTACATTCGGCGTGCACCGTACCTCGAGCCACCCTGCACACTCGGCGTGCACTGTACCGCGAGCCACCCTGTACACTCGGCGTGCACTGACCGCTGGTCAGCGGTGCCTGACCCTCCATCGTCGCTCGCTTGGCAAGTGGACTAGCCTCGCTACTCGTGGAACTATTGCTTTTCTTTAGTTTTCTCTTCTTTTGAACGATCGACCGGAAGACCGACAAGTTCTGAGGGGCAGATCTAGGAATTTGCGAAGGGGGGGGGGGGGGGGGGGTGAGGGATTGCTCTCTGAAAACTTCCGACCGGGGGCTGTGCTATCTGAAAAAATTGCGACCAGGGGGGGGGGAGCCTGCTCTAAAGACTTGTGACCGGGGGGGGGGGGTGGAGAACGCGACTTTAACAGTGTATGTTCAGTTTCCCAAGGAGGGGGTGTTGCTCTCTGAAGAATTGGGATTTAACATGTAAAGTAACATGTATGTTGCATGTTCTGGTTCCCAAGGGGGGGGGGCGGTGCAACCCCCCTAACCCCCCCCCCCCCGCTCCTAGATCCGCCATTGGTTCCAAACATCTTGCCTATTCTGTATCCACGTTTCAGTCGGTGGTTAAGCAACTAATGCGAGGTCTAATTTCAATAGGAATCTGAGAGAGTGATCAATTAACACGTCTTGTCTGCATGCCGATCGTACGCGTGACGCACAACAGTCCTTAATATGTATATCGATTGTGAAGTGTCTTTAATAATAAGGCCTACGCCATAATGCACAAAGAGGGTTTTTGGAACAAATATATCTCGATTATAAACAAATATTGGCTGTATCTCAAAGTTTGAAATATTGGACGAAATAACGTAATAACGGTAACTAAGACTGAAAAGCCTGCCCTACGCCATGGTAAATAGAAAACTGGCCCGCTGCAATGCATTTAATTACTGTGACGGTATTATGGCTTTGCTGGATATTCAGCCTTGGGTACCACGACGTAAGCCTTGGGTACCACGACGTCTGGCTATCGGAGCGACCCCGAGTATGTCCCGGGGGCTATCGGAGCCGCTCCGAAGATAATAGGTCAAATTATAAATAGCGCAATTTGGCTGCAGGTGTTGAGTTTATGTGACTTAACGGCACCTATTTCGCTTCTTCAATGGAAAACATGGCATGAACGTAGCCTGAACATGAACCCGCCTTGAAAAAGTTTGTTACAAAGTTGTCCTCTCAGACAGCAAAAATGAAGGACCAGATTCTGTATTCTGCGCATGCAATCAAGATATGATTTACAATACAAGCAGAACACCTTGGGCCACCTACTCATGTGGTAAACATGGGTTTAATAATACCTGTAAGATGTGTATGAAACATATTTAAAGGTAAGGAAGACAACGTGTCCCGTTAAAAACAGTTGCAACTTCTGGAACGTCCTGTTTCACTGCAGATTACCAGGTGCAGTTCGAACCACGGTGGCATTTCAGTTCCTTTAGGGTTTGTTTCCCCGCTGGCCATGGTCGAGTGAGATCTGCTGGGCCGCCCCGAGCGTCAATAGGCGGTTCGAAGTCAACCTGCACAAATGTCATTGTTGCAATGTTTGTGCATGATAAAGTTCACCGTGATTTTCTTCGCAAAGAGTAGGGGATGACTCCCACGTCACCCCTCTCTGCCTTGACCCTTCCCTTCGACATTGTCGGGGCAACCCCTAGTGTCAGAGGATTTATCTAAGCTACTTAACTACTTACGTTAATCAATTGTCCGTACACAAAATTATAATCAGGGTAGAATATGGCATTGACCAGAAGGCGGAATGACACATATGTTCGGGGAAAAACCGGCGGGGGGAGGGGGGGGGGTAATTGAATGACGCCAAAACGCTGGATCGACCTTTTATCACAGTTCTTTCACTCCCAGCAACATGTAACTCACTAATGGATGAAGCATCTCCCTCTCACTCCCTGGTGTTTCCTTGAACCGGTTTACCCCTGCGTAGAATGATCAACAAGATCAAACCATCCATCAGCTTTGTGACCATCAGGGTCAGTAGTAAAGCCTTGTGTCCTTGCCATCTGAACATTATTAGTAAGTCATTAACTGATAATGAGTAGGCGGCCCTGCAGGGTGGGGCGGATAGCGCCATAGAGCGTGCACGGGCCACGTGGGTACATCCTCAGCCACACCATGTATGTACGGGACACGTGGGTACATCCTCACCCACACACCCTGTATGTACGGGACACGTGGGTACATCCTCACCCACTCACCCTGTATGTACGGGACACGTGGGTACATCGTCACCCACACACCCTGTATGTACGGGACACGTGGGTACATCCTCACCCACACACCCTGTATGTACGGGACACGTGGGTACATCCTCACCCACTCACCCTGTATGTACGGGACACGTGGGTACATCGTCACCCACACACCCTGTATGTACGGGACACGTGGGTACATCCTCACCCACACACCCTGTATGTACGGGACACGTGGGTACATCCTCACCCACACACCCTGTATGTACGGGACACGTGGGTACATCCTCAGCCACACACCCTGTATGTACGGGACACGTGGGTACATCCTCACCCACACACCCTGTATGTACGGGACACGTGGGTACATCCTCACCCACACACCCTGTATGTACGGGACACGTGGGTACATCCTCACCCACACCATGTATGTACGGGACACGTGGGTACATCCTCACCCACACACCCTGTATGTACGGGACACGTGGGTACATCCTCACCCACACACCCTGTAGGACACGTGGGTACATCCTCACCCACACCATGTATGTACGGGCCACGTGGGTGAATCCTCACCCACACCATGTATGTACGGGACACGTGGGTACATCCTCACCCACACACCCTGTATGTACGGGACACGTGGGGACAACCTCACCCACACACCCTGTACGTACGGGCCACGTGGGTGAATCCTCACCCACACCATGTATCTACGGGACACGTGGGTACATCCTCACCCACACATCCTGTATGTACGGGACACGTGGGTACATCCTCACCCACTCACCCTGTATGTACGGGACACGTGGGTACATCGTCACCCACACACCCTGTATGTACGGGACACGTGGGTACATCCTCACCCACACACCCTGTATGTACGGGACACGTGGGTACATCCTCACCCACACACCCTGTATGTACGGGACACGTGGGTACATCCTCAGCCACACACCCTGTATGTACGGGACACGTGGGTACATCCTCACCCACACACCCTGTATGTACGGGACACGTGGGTACATCCTCACCCACACACCCTGTATGTACGGGACACGTGGGTACATCCTCACCCACACCATGTATGTACGGGACACGTGGGTACATCCTCACCCACACACCCTGTATGTACGGGACACGTGGGTACATCCTCACCCACACACCCTGTAGGACACGTGGGTACATCCTCATCCACACCATGTATGTACGGGCCACGTGGGTGAATCCTCACCCACACCATGTATGTACGGGACACGTGGGTACATCCTCACCCACACACCCTGTATGTACGGGACACATGGGGACATCCTCACCCACACACCCTGTACGTACGGGCCACGTGGGTGAATCCTCACCCACACCATGTATCTACGGGACACGTGGGTACATCCTCACCCACACACCCGGTATGTACGGGACACGTGGGGACATCCTCACCCACACACCCTGTATGTACGGGACACGTGGGTACATCCTCACCCACACACCCTGTATGTACGGGACACGTGGTTACATCCTCACCTACACACCCTGTATGTACGGGACACGTGGGTACATCCTCACCCACACACCCTGTGAGTACGGAACACGTGGGTACATCCTCACCCACACACCCTGTATGTACAGGACACGTGGGTACATCCTCACCCACACACCATGTATGTACGGGACACGTGGTTACATCCTCACCCACACACCCTGTGAGTACGGAACACGTGGGTACATCCTCACCCACACCATGTATGTACGGGACACGTGGGTACATCCTCACCCACACACCCTGTATGTACGGGACACGTGGGTACATCCTCACCCACACACCCTGTATGTACAGGACACGTGGGTACATCCTCACCCACACACCATGTATGTACGGGACACGTGGGTACATCCTCACCCACACACCCTGTATGTACGGGACACGTGGTTACATCCTCACCCACACACCCTGTATGTACGGGACACGTGGGTACATCCTCACCCACACCATGTATGTACGGGACACGTGGGTACATCCTCACCCACACACCCTGTATGTACGGGACACGTGGGTACATCCTCACCCACACACCATGTATGTACGGGACACGTGGGTACATCCTCACCCACACCATGTATGTACGGGACACGTGGGTACATCCTCACCCACACCATGTGTGTACGGGACACGTGGGTACATCCTCACCCACACCATGTGTGTACGGGACACGTGGGTACATCCTCACCCACACCATGTATGTACGGGACACGTGGGTACATCCTCACCCTCACCATTTATGTACGGGACACGTGTGTACATCCTCACCCACACACCCTGTATGTACGGGACACGTGGGTACATCCTCACCCACAGCATGTATGTACGGGACACGTGGGTACATCCTCCCCCACACCATGTAGGTACGGGACACGTGGGTACATCCTCACCCACACACCCTGTATGTACGGGACACGTGGGTACATCCTCACCCACACACCCTGTATGTACGGGACACGTGGTTACATCCTCACCCACACACCCTGTATGTACGGGACACGTGGGTACATCCTCACCAACATCATGTATGTACGGGGCACGTGGGTACATCCTCACCCACACCATGTATGTACGGGCCACGTGGGTGAATCCTCACCCACACCATGTATGTACGGGACACGTGGGTACATCCTCACCCACACACCCTGTATGTACGGGACACGTGGGTACATCTTCACCCACACCCTGTATGTACGGGACACGTGGGTACATCCTCACCCACACACCCTGTATGTACGGGACACGTGGGTACATCCTCACCCACACACTCTGTATGTACGGGACACATGGGTACATCCTCACCCACACCCTGTATGTACGGGACACGTGGGTACATCCTCACCCACACACCCTGTATGTACGGGACACGTGGGTACATCTTCACCCACACCATGTACGTACGGGACACGTGGGTACATCCTCACCCACACACCCTGTATGTACGGGCCACGTGGGTGAATCCTCACCCACACCATGTATGTACGGGACACGTGGGTACATCCTCACCCACACACCCTGTATGTACGGGACACGTGGGTACATCCTCACCCACACACCCTGTATGTACGGGACACGTGGGTACATCTTCACCCACACCATGTACGTACGGGACACGTGGGTACATCCTCACCTACACACCCTGTATGTACGGGACACGAGGGTACATCCTCACCCACACCATGTATGTACGGGACACGTGGGTACATCCTCACCCACACCATGTATGTACGGGACACGTGGGTACATCCTCACCCACACCATGTACGTACGGGACACGTGGGTACATCCTCACCCACACCCTGTATGTACGGGGCACGTGGGTACATCCTCTCCCACACCCTGTATGTACGGGACACGTGGGTACATCCTCACCCACACCCTGTATGTACGGGAAACGTGGGTACATCCTCACCCACACACCCTGTATGTACGGGACACGTGGGTACATCCTCACCCACACACCCTGTATGTACGGGACACGTGGGTACATCCTCACCCACACACCCTGTATGTACGGGACACGTGGGTACATCCTCACCTACACACCCTGTATGTACGGGACACATGGATACATCCTCACCCACACACCCTGTATGTACGGGACACGTGGGTACATCCTCACCCACACACCCTGTATGTGCGGGACACGGGTACATCCTCACCCACACACCCTGTATGTACGGGACACGTGGGTACATCCTCACCCACACCCTGTATGTACGGGACACGTGGGTACATCCTCACCCACACCCTGTATGTACGGTACACGTGGGTACATCCTCACCCACACACCCTGTATGTACGGGACACGTGGGTACATCCTCACCCACACACCCTGTATGTACGGGACACGTGGGTACATCCTCACCCACACACCCTGTATGTACGGGACACGTGGGTACATCCTCACCTACACACCCTGTATGTACGGGACAAATGGGTACATCCTCACCCACACACCCTGTATGTACGGGACACGTGGTTACATCCTCACCCACACACTCTGTATGTACGGGACACGGGTACATCCTCACCCACACACCCTGTATGTACGGGACACGTGGGTACATCCTCACCCACACACCCTGTATGTACGGGACACGTGGGTACATCCTCACCCACACACCCTGTATGTACGGGACACGTGGGTACATCCTCACCCACACACCCTGTATGTACGGGACACGTGGGTACATCCTCACCCACACACCCTGTATGTACGGGACACGTGGGTACATCCTCACCCACACACCCTGTATGTACGGGACACGTGGGTACATCCTCACCCACACACCCTGTATGTACGGGACACGTGGGTACATCCTCACCCACACACCCTGTATGTACGGGACACGTGGGTACATCCTCACCTACACACCCTGTATGTACGGGACACATGGATACATCCTCACCCACACACCCTGTATGTACGGGACACGTGGGTACATCCTCACCCACACATGCTGTATGTACGGGACACGTGGGTACATCCTCACCTACACACCCTGTATGTACGGGACACATGGATACATCCTCACCCACACACCCTGTATGTACGGGACACGTGGTTACATCCTCACCCACACACTCTGTATGTACGGGACACGGGTACATCCTCACCCACACACCCTGTATGTACGGGACACGTGGGTACATCCTCACCCACACACCCTGTATGTACGGGACACGTGGGTACATCCTCACCCACACACCCTGTATGTACGAGACACGTGGGTACATCCTCACCCACACACCCTGTATGTACGGGACACGTGGGTACATCCTCACCCACACATCCTGTATGTACGGGACACGTGGGTACATCCTCACCCACACACCATGTATGTACGGGACACGTGGGTACATCCTCACCCACACACCCTGTATGCACGGGACACGTGGGTACATCCTCACCCACACATCCTGTATGTACGGGACACGTGGGTACATCCTCACCTACACACCCTGTATGTACGGGACACATGGGTACATCCTCACCCACACACCCTGTATGTACGGGACACGTGGGTACATCCTCACCCACACACTCTGTATGTACGGGACACGTGGGTACATCCTCACCCACACACCCTGTATGTACGGGACACATGGGTACATCCTCACCCACACACCCTGTATGTACGGGACACGTGGGTACATCCTCACCCACACACTCTATATTTACGGGACACGTGGGTACATCCTCACCCACACACCCTGTATGTACGGGACACATGGGTACATCCTCACCCACACATCCTGTATGTACGGGACACGTGGGTACATCCTCACCTACACACCCTGTATGTACGGGACACATGGGTACATCCTCACCCACACACCCTGTATGTACGGGACACGTGGGTACATCCTCACCCACACACTCTGTATGTACGGGACACGGGTACATCCTCACCCACACACCCTGTATGTACGGGACACGTGGGTACATCCTCACCCACACATCCTGTATGTACGGGACACGTGGGTACATCCTCACCCACACACCATGTATGTACGGGACACGTGGGTACATCCTCACCCACACACCCTGTATGTACGGGACACGTGGGTACATCCTCACCCACACATCCTGTATGTACGGGACACGTGGGTACACCCTCACCCACACACCATGTATGTACGGGACACGAGGGTACATCCTCACCCACACCCTGTATGTACGGGACACGAGGGTACATCCTCACCCACACACCATGTATGTACGGGACACGTGGGTACATCCTCACCCACACCCTGTATGTACGGGACACGTGGGTACATCCTCACCCACACACCATGTATGTACGGGACACGTGGGTACATCCTCACCCACATCATGTATGTACGGGACACGTGGGTACATCCTCACCCACACACCATGTATGTACGGGACACGTGGGTACATCCTCCCCCACACACCCTGTATGTACGGGACACGTGGGTACATCCTCACCCACACATCCTGTATGTACGGGACACTAGGGTACATCCTCACCCACACACCATGTATGTACGGGACACGTGGGTACATCCTCACCCACACCCTGTATGTACGGGACACGTGGGTACATCCTCACCCACACACCATGTATGTACGGGACACGTGGGTACATCCTCACCCACACCCTGTATGTACGGGACACGTGGGTACATCCTCACCCACACACCATGTATGTACGGGACACGTGGGTACATCCTCACCCACACCCTGTATGTACGGGACACGTGGGTACATCCTCACCCACACACCCTGTATGTACGGGACACGTGGGTACATCCTCACCCACACCATGTATGTACGGGACACGTGGGTACATCCTCACCCACACCATGTATGTACGGGACACGTGGGTACATCCTCACCCACACACCCTGTATGTACGGGACACGTGGGTACATCCTCACCCACACACCCTGTATGTACGGGGCACGTGGGTACACTCTCACCCATACACCATGTATGTACGGGACACGTCTCTCCTCGGTTATGGCTCTGTCTCTCTCTCTCTTTCTATTCCTCTCTCATCGTCTCTCCCCCTCTCAATAAAAGAGAGCATCAATCATAGAAATATGGGAAATATCTTTGTGCTCGCCCCCCTTCCGCCCCCTCCTCCACCTCCGCATATTGCCCCCCTCCCAGGTCCTGTCCCCAACCCCCGCCCCCCCCCCTTCTCCACCCACGTAGTCTCTTGCTATGCCGTATTCCTTCTACTTTGGGGAGAGTTCTGAATTATTTAGGGAATTAATTATAATAGTGAAAATATTTCATTTATTTATTGCACACCGACATCCTCGGACAAAGGGGCTGACGCGGTCGTCGTGGGAGGCACGCGGTCGTCGTGGGAGGCACGCGGTTATTGTTTACCGAGAGGGCGTCGCAGCCCTCAGTCTGTCTCCTGGACCGGAAGTGCGCACGGTACAGCCATTCATACGGCAATCAACCACCAATAAAACATATCATGCTCTCCTGAACGAAAACGACGTATTTTTCGATATGCCGCATCTCTTCCTGCGATATGTGTCAGGAGTCATCCCATTGTCAGTGATAGCACACTTAGAGCTTGCAATTACTCATAACCACCATATTTGTCAACTTGTAACATTCCACAATTTACAATATTTTTACGAGCCTCTCGCAAGACATTTGCCGGTAATCGTTGATATTGAAGTCTAAGATGTTATGTATGCATGACTTATTAATTCCTTTGCTTCGATGTTTAATATTGGAACACTTATCTACAAGGAACGGTGTAGCTAAGGCACATGTGCAAACTGGGTAATACCCACATGTACTGCATTGCAACTTAAAATAACTTCAACCATTTAAGCTGAATATGGCATCAGGGTATTTTGTTCGCGCTCATTATTTGGAGATATACTGTCTATAATTTTAAAATATCGGGTGCATTATCGCATCATCAGACACTATGTCTTTTTCGAGTAGAATGCAAGTTTCATACATTGACTTTAGCAACTGCATTTGTGTTGCGTTTCGTTTTATTATCGTCAGTGTAGTTGATTGATCTTCTGCCATAATTACAGTTATTGCTCAATTATAATTGTACTACATTGTCATGAAACCAGTTTGCATTTAATTGTTAATGTTATTTTTATTTTTAATATTATTATTATTATCATCAGTAAAACAATTAAGATACATTTGCGAGCTTCCCCGGTTGTGTCACAATTGCAAATGATGTTGACTTCTCTCCCTTATATTTCAACTCACTAATATAATGTTGCCAATGAGCAATAATCTACAACAATATAAACAACGGCACACGTTGTTGTACCATGATTCATCATACAATGCTGATACGATGTCTTGTTCATATCTCCGTGTGTGCTCTGTTGAAGCATGATTCATCATACAATGCTGATACGATGTCTTGTTCATGTCTTCGTGTGTGCTCTGTTGAAGCATGATTCATCATATAATGCTGATATGATGTCCTGTTCATATCTGTTTGCGTTGTTTGTTCAAGAATGATTCACCATACAATGCTGATACGATGTCCTGTTCTTGTCTGTCTGCGTTGTTTGTTGAAGAATGATTCACCATACAATGCTGATATGATGTCCTGTTCATATCTGTTTGCGTTGTTTGTTGAAGAATGATTCACCATACAATGCTGATATGATATCCTGTTCATATCTGTCTGCGATGTTTGTTGAAGAATGATTCACCATACAATGCTGATATGATGTCCTGTTCATATCTGTCTGCGTTGTTTGTTGAAGAATGATTCACCATACAATGCTGATATGATGTCCTGTTCATATCTGTCTGCGTTGTTTGTTGAAGAATGATTCACCATACAATGCTGATATGATGTCCTGTTCATATCTGTCTGCGTTGTTAGTTCAAGAATGATTCACCATACAATGCTGATATGATGTCCTGTTCGTATCTGTCTGCGTTGTTTGTTGAAGAATGATTCACCATACAATGCTGATATGATGTCCTGTTCATATCTGTCTGCGTTGTTTGTTGAAGAATGATTCACTATACAATGCTGATATGATGTCCTGTTCATATCTGTCTGCGTTGTTTGTTGAAGAATGATTCACCATACAATGCTGATATGATGTCCTGTTCATATCTGTCTGCGTTGTTTGTTGAAGAATGATTCACCATACAATGCTGATATGATGTCCTGTTCATATCTGTCTGCGTTGTTTGTTGAAGAATGATTCACCATACAATGCTGATATGATATCCTGTTCATATCACGGTGCGTAGTTTTGCTTGTATATCTTTAAAGGTTACTTTTCCCCGACCCCGAAAAATCAAATGATTGATTGTATCTGACGCAAAAGGAAAAAATCAGAGATGAGATTGGAAGAGATTCCATTGCTTCAATTCACATTTCGTAGGGTAAGCCATTCTGGGGGCGTTTGAATGAAAGTCATAGCAATTTGATTACTGGCTACACCAGCTGACAATACTGGAGAATGATATGCGTGTTGTACAAAGCTCTTGGTGGTGGCGAAGTATTGTTGCCGTAAGGTCAATACAGCGAAATGCTGCACTACTGGGACTACTGCATAGGATGGAATCTTATTCTCGGGCTCATAATTGCTTGCAACGCGTTTTCAACACAGAAACGATATTTCAAGGGATATTTTGTAGCTGCTTTGCATTACAAGTACCTGATTTACTAACAACAGCACGAACATTCTGGTGTCTCGAAAACATCGCACTCTGAGAGGACCAACAGTCTTTCTAGACTGTTTCGGCTGCCCTTGTGTTGCTTGGTAAAAATATTACGTCCTGAGGGACAACTCTCGTCTTTCTATAAGATATTTTATATATAAAATACCGTACGAGATATTTTGCAAAGTGCACTGTTGTCAAGTCAGCAGTTTTTAATTCGATCTAGATGCTCACGTGCAATCAATGATGTCCGCATGACGTCATAACACTATATCTGATGCACTCGGCATGCGTCACAACCAAAGCTTGTCATACGATACATTGTGTACCATGGCAATCATATAATACACTCGATGTCATTGCCGTCCGCGGGGGGTGAGGCTAACTCTGTATAATGCTTATTTCACTATTTTTAATCAAGCACAGGGTATCTTCTATCAGGCACAGGTTCAAAAGTGAATATGTCTTCCAAAGCGTCATTCCATTTTCAAGGTCAAAATTGCAATGGACTATTCTTTACAGGGGCCAGGTTTAGGTGCTTCAAATTGATAGCGTTATTCAGCCCCACACATGTAATCTAAACTTAATTTGGCAAACACTGATGTGACGCTGTGGTTACTTAATGTACAAAATGGCATTGGATACGTCACTATATATCGGAACCTGTGCTTGACGCCGGCGGGACGGTTCATGGAAGTAATACTTTCACGTTAAACAGATTTCCATTGCGTACCAATACCCTCAATGGCGTACGAATAGTTAATTTATTTAAATAACGAATTGTTTTGCCCCTAATAAACTTGCGAAGTATTAGTGATACGCTCCGCAACGGTTTCACATCTTATTTATCCCCAAATAGAGACGAATTCTTAAGCTGCTCTAATTTACAATTGGCTGGAAACGAATTCACACAGAAACGCATGTGCGCGTAGCCGCTGCAACACGGATTTATGTTACCACTACAATACGGATTTATGTTACCACTACAATACGGATTCATGTTACTACAATGCGGAATCTCATACAGAGAATCTGCCAGCGTCACGTTTAAATTAGAAGTGCACAAATTGAACGTTGGGACCTTGAGTTACAGGGGGCGTTCGCCATTCTACGAGGGACGTAATGGACACTGTTAGTAACAGGTTACCCGTTCAGCTTTTACCACATGGGTGACATATGGGTCAGGATCGTGATAATGCGACGCATTCACAACAAGAACAAGAATGCGTCTATTATCAGCATTTATATCTCCCATGTCACACCGCAAACGGCCCATGGTCATCTCTGACTAGTATATGTCATCCATCGTTTCACCTGGTACAACGGGATGAACAATGATGGGATATAATAGGACCTGCCAGGCCAGCCCGTCGTGCCGCGCTGTGGTAGTGGCTGTGTGCCACGGGAAGAAGACCATCTAGGAATTTGCCAAGGGGGGGGGGGGGGGGGGGGGGTTGACCGGGGGTGTGGAGTGTGCTCTCTAAAAAACTTCCGACCGAGGGTGGGGGGGGGGGGGGGTGCTCGGAGAAGCCGACTTTAACAGTGTATGTTCAGCTTCCCAAGGTGAAAAGGGGACGTGGTTTCATTAAGTTTTCAGACAGGTTCCGGATTCAGACGGATGGCGGATTCAGACAGATGCCAGATTCAGACATATGCCGAATTCAGACAGATGCCGGATTGAGACAGGATCGGCATTAAGTCTGATCCGGAACATTTGTGTGAGTCTGCCCCTTCTCACAATCCCAGGACACGCCCCAATTTAGCCCAAAGTCAGGGTAAAAAGGACGCATATCTCGTGCGACTACTAATCCTACCGTAAAAAGGACGTGTCCCGGGATGGCGGGGGGGGGGGGGGGTAACTAGATACAGATATGTATAATTGAGCAGACCCATTGGCGTACCAACTGGCCCCCAAAGTATGCCCATGCAGAAACCAAAAGTGCATAATTTAGAACCATTGGCGTACGGAAATGCACGAAAAGACACCCTTTTCAGCGGCACGTCCCCTGCAATACTTCCCCATGGACACGTACCTAAAGTGCGAATATAATCGTGCTGTTAAAAATTACGTGTTGGGCGAAGTCCTGTTATAGGGGTACAACAGCCTACGTCTACGGGGAAGTAGACCAGTTTTAAGTCCATTAATAAAAATCACAAGTCCATGAATATAACACATTGGTCAAGCGAAGACCTTCAAACAAATTTTCGTGTTCCCAGATCACGAGGATTACATTTCTTTATTCCTAGGTCACGATGAATTAAAAGCAGAACTCTCCGCATGCAGAGGAAGGGCCGATACACGATACTAAATTGATGATATCCCCATTCACGGTTATTTAATATTAAAATTCCCAGTTCAGGATTAATGAAAATCCTTGATCACGGCGGTCGGCTAATACTCCGTTCCCAGTTCACGAAGAATTATTTTCCTTATTCCCAGTTCACGGTGAAATAAGAAGCCAAATCCCGGGGAACGCAAATACCTGCACTTTATGACGCCTGCCGGAGCAGACGTACATCGGAGGAATTACGGGTGCAGATCGGGCACTGAAAGATACTCTTGTAAGGCGGGCATGCTTGTTAAACTTCGAGATAAACAACAACTGACCGTTAGCCAGTTGTCGACAGGAAATCTATATTTCCTACAGAACTCACCGGCAGGATGCCAGTTTTTGCATCGTAAATGAGACGCTAAACGGAAAAGGCTGGTAAGGCCGCAACTCAATGTCGTAAAAAGTAGCTTTTTTAATGATCCTCAACCACGCACAGGTTGCCTTCTGCTAGTGATGCCATGTCCATGTTTTTTATGTATTTGCATAGTCAGTGGAATCTTGAAACCTCCCTGTTCGTGTGATATCACAACTATTCGCATAGCCACCGGGATCTTAAAGCCTCCATATTCTTTATGTTATATCACAACTATTCGCATAGCCACCGGGATCTTAAAGCCTCCATATTCTTTATGTTATATCACAACTATTCGCATAGCCACCGGGATCTTAAAGCTTCCATATTCTTTATGTTATATCACAACTATTCGCATAGCCACCGGGATCTTAAAGCCTCCATATTCTTTATGTTATATCACAACTATTCGCATAGCCACCGGGATCTTAAAGCCTCCATATTCTTTATGTTATATCACAACTATTTGTATAGCCAGTGGGATCTTAAATCCTCCATCCCTCATGTGATATCACAACTAATTAGAAGCCCGGGAGCGGGGTGATGAATTTGGGCGGGGGGGGGGGGGTGCGAGGAAGACGGAGGGAGGGAGAACATGCGGGTATTAAATGGAGAGTGTATATGGGAGGGTGGGGGTGGGGGATTCCGGTAATTTTAGGTGAACGTGATTCCAACGCGGTAACATCACCATGACAACCGCGTAATCGATCTGCAATACATAGGGCGACTTTCCAGCCCAGTATTTGGTCCCAGCCCAGCCTTTCATGTGCCTTATATCTTGACTTTTATGTTATCGTTCACAAAATATAATAGTTCATTCAGGATTCACCAGACATCCAATTGAAAATATCGGTGATTGGAATCTAGTCTATAGTCTAGAATATCAGTGAATGAGGAGGGGGTGGGGGAATGAGGAGGGGGTGGGGGAATGCTCCTGGTCGGCGACCGGCCAGGTCGACTGCCAATCATCTTTTTCCCGACGCTCAGTAAAAACGAGATGAGTCACGTTGTAATATCGCGGTGTCTCGTGAAGGTTTTCGTTGGTCCCATGGTTTCAACCCCCACCCCCTCTGCACAAACACACTCTCGTGTCCCCCTCCCCACTCCATGGTACCACCACCACTGTACTCCACCCCCGGGCACTGGGTTCCCCACTCCATGGTACCACCACCACCACTGTACTCCACCCCCGGGCACTGGGTTCCCCACTCCATGGTACCACCACCACCACTGTACTCCACCTCCGGGCACTGGGTTTCCCACTCCATGGTACCCCCACCACCTCTGTACTCCACCCCCGGGCACTGGGTTCCCCACTCCATGGTACCACCACCACTGTACTCCACCCCCGGGCACTGGGTTCCCCACTCTATGGTACCACCACCACTGTACTCCACCCCCGGGCACTGGGTTCCCCACTCCATGCTACCACCACCACCACTGTACTCCACCTCCGGGCACTGGGTTCCCCACTCCATGGTACCCCCACCACCACTGTACTCCACCCCCGGGCACTGGGTTCCCCACTCCATGGTACCACCACCACCACTGTACTCCACCTCCGGGCACTGGGTTCCCCACTCCATTGTACTCCCACCACCACTGTACTCCACCTCCGGGCACTGGGTTCCCCACTCCATGGTACCCCACCACCACTGTACTCCACCCCCGGGCACTGGGTTCCCCACTCCATGGTACCACCACCACCACTGTACTCCACCTCCGGGCACTGGGTTCCCCACTCCATTGTACTCCCACCACCACGGTACTCCACCCCCGGGCACTGGGTTCCCCACTCCATGGTACCACCACCACTGTACTCCACACCCGGGCACTGGGTTCCCCACTCCATGGTCTCCGCACCACCACTGTACTCCACCTCCGGGCACTGGGTTCCCCACACCATGGTACCCCCACCACCACTGTACTCCACCCCCGGACACTGGGTTCCCCACTCCATGGTCTCCGCACCACCACTGTACTCCACCTCCGGGCACTGGGTTCCCCACTCCATGGTACCCCCACCACCACTGTACTCCACCCCCGGGCACTGGGTTCCCCACTCCATGGTCTCCGCACCACCACTGTACTCCACCTCCGGGCACTGGGTTCCCCACTCCATGGTACCACCACCACCACT
Source organism: Arenicola marina (assembly GCA_964019135.1). Lineage (NCBI taxonomy): Eukaryota > Metazoa > Annelida > Polychaeta > Arenicolidae > Arenicola > Arenicola marina. The sequence goes on along the minus strand of OZ025249.1, from coordinate 32,771,174 downwards.
GTACTCCACCTCCGGGCACTGGGTTCCCCAATCCATGGTCTCCGCACCACCACTGTACTCCACCTCCGGGCACTGGGTTCCCCACTCCATGGTACCACCACCACCACTCTACTCCACCTCCGGGCACTGGGTTCCCCACTCCATGGTACCACCACCACTGTACTCTACCCCCGGGCACTGGGTTCCCCACTCCATGGTACCACCACCACTGTACTCCACCTCCGGGCACTGGGTTCCCCACTCCATGGTACCCCCACCACCACTGTACTCCACCCCCGGGCACTGGGTTCCCCACTCCATGGTACCACCACCACTGTACTCCACCTCCGGGCACTGGGTTCCCCACTCTATGGTACCACCACCACCACTGTACTCCACCCCCGGGCACTAGGTTCCCCACTCCATGGTACCACCACTACTGTACTCCACCTCCGGGCACTGGGTTCCCCACTCTATGGTACCACCACCACCACTGTACTCCACCTCCGGGCACTGGGTTCCCCAATCCATGGTACCCCCACCACCACTGTACTCCACCTCCGGGCACTGGGTTCCCCACTCCATGGTACCACCACCACTGTACTCCACCTCCGGGCACTGGGTTCCCCACTCCATGGTACCACCACCACCACTGTACTCCACCCCCGTGCACTGGGTTCCCCACCCCATGGTCCCCGCACCACCACTGTACTCCACCTCCGGGTGGTGGGTTCCCAACTCCATGGTACCACCACCACTGTACTCCACCCCCGGGCACTGGGTTCCCCACTCCATGATACCACCACCACCACTGTACTCCACTTCCGGGCACTGGGTTCCCCACTCCATGATACCACCACCACCACTGTACTCCACCTCCGGGCACTGGGTTCCCCACTCCATGGTACCACCACCACCACTGTACTCCACCTCCGGGCACTGGGTTCCCCACTCCATGGTACCACCACCACCACTGTACTCCACCCCCGGGCACTGGGTTCCCAACTCCATGGTACCACCACCACTGTACTCCACCCCCGGGCACTGGGTTCCCCACTCCATGATACCACCACCACCACTGTACTCCACTTCCGGGCACTGGGTTCCCCACTCCATGGTACCCCCACCACCACTGTTCTCCACCCCCGGGCACTGGGTTCCCCACTCCATGGTACCACCACCACTGTACTCCACCTCCGGGCACTGGGTTTCCCACTCCATGGTACCCCCACCACCACTGTACTCCACCTCCGGGCACTGGGTTCACCACTCCATGGTACCCCCACCACCACTGTTCTCCACCCCCGGGCACTGGGTTCCCCACTCCATGGTACCACCACCACCACTGTACTCCACCTCCGGGCACTGGGTTCCCCACTCCATGGTACCCCCACCACCACTGTACTCCACCTCCGGGCACTGGGTTCCCCACTCCATGGTACCACCACCACCACTGTACTCCACCTCCGGGCACTGGGTTCCTCTCAATTACTAATATAACCTTTAGTAATTGTTCACCAATGTGTACCTGGGGCTCAAGTGGACGGCTGGAAATTACGCTTGTCCCCACTAATACAGCCCCCCCCCCCGCCCCCTCGCTCCAACACCACATCAACTCACCCCACCCCGACCCCACCCCATCCGCCTCGCCCTCCGCGCCGATATGGATTCACTTGGAAACAGCGTTAGGCCTGCGTCGCAAAGAGTTCGGTGCCCATAATGTGAGAATTGTCGTTGTTCGACAGTTCCAGACCATCAGTCGTAACTAAAAGGCGCATCATTACCGCAGTAACATAATCACACGGTACGAGGAATAGAAACCCGGTCATTGTTATTTGTAGAGCAGTGTGGCTGGAGGCGGGCCACAGTTAACCAACCAGCAAAATTCCCATTGAAGAAGACACCGGGTTATATAACTGGGGCGCTACCTATGAAGGAAATGGCTATTGGGTTGTACCAGGGGCCAGACCTCCAGGCGGTCTCCAGGCAATGCACGACATTAATAAGCATTCAAAGAAAACAAACTGCAAGTTAGACAGGTAACCTCTAACTCATTGGCCGCCATCAGACCACCCGAGTGGTAACCCCCAACTCACTGACCGCCATCAGACAACCCGAATGGTAACCCCCATCTCACTGACCGCCATCAGACCACCCGAGTGGTAACCCCCATCTCACTGGCCGCCATCAGACCACCCGAGTGGTAACCCCCATCTCACTGACCGCCATCAGACCACCCGAGTGGTAACCCCCATCTCACTGACCGCCATCAGACCACCCGAGTGCTAACCCCCAACTCACTGGCCGCCATCAGACCACCCGAGTGGTCACCTCTAACTCATTGGCCGCCATCAGACCACCCGAGTGGTAACCCCCAACGCACTGACCGCCATCAGACCACCCGAGTGGTAACCCCCATCTCACTGACCGCCATCAGACCACCCGAGTGGTAACCCCCAACTCACTGGCCGCAATCAGACCACCCGAGTGGTAACCCACATCTCACTGACCGCCATCAGACCACCCGAGTGGTAACCCCCATCTCACTGGCCGCCATCAGACCACCCGAGTGGTAACCCCCATCTCACTGGCCGCCATCAGACCACCCGAGTGGTAACATCCAACTCACTGGCTGCCATCAGACCACCCGAGTGGTAACCAAAAATTCACTGACCGCCATCAGACCACCTGAGTGGTAACCCCCAACTCACTGGCCGCCATCAGACCACCCGAGTGGTAACCAATAACTCATTGACCGCCATCAGACCACCCGAGTGGTAACCCCCATCTCACTGACCGCCATCAGACCACCGGAGTGGTAACCTCCAACTCACTGACCGCCATCAGACCACCCGAGTGGTAACCCCCATCTCACTGACCGCCATTAGACCACCCGAGTGGTAACCTCCAACTCACTGGCCGCCATCAGACCCCCCGAGTGGCAACCTCCAACTCACTGGCCGCCATCAGACCACCCGAGTGGTACCCTCCAACTCACTGGCCGCCATCAGACCACCCGAGTGGTAACCCCCAAATCACTGGCCGCCATCAGACCACCCGAGTGGTAAGACCCATCTCACTGGCCGCCATCAGACCACCCGAGTGGTAACCTCCATCTCACTGACCGCCATCAGACCACCCGAGTGGTAACCCCCATCTCACTGACCGCCATCAGACCACCCGAGTGGTAACCCCCAACTCACTGGCCGCCATCAGACCACCCGAGTGGTAACCTCTAAATCATTGGCCGCCATCAGACCACCCGAGTGGTAACCCCCAACTCACTGACCGCCATCAGACCACCCGAGTGGTCACACCCATCTCACTGACCGCCATCAGACCACCCGAGTGGTAACCCCCAACTCACTGGCCGCCATCAGACCACCCGAGTGGTAACCCCCAACTCACTGGCCGCCATTAGGCCACCCGAGTGGTAACCCCCAACTCACTGGCCGCCATCAGACCACCCGAGTGGTAACCCCCATCTCACTGGCCGCCATCAGACCACCCGAGTGGTAACCAATAACTCACAGGCCGCCATCAGACCACCCGAGTGGTAACCAATAACTCACGGGCCGCCATCAGACCACCCGAGTGGTAACCCCCAACTCACTGGCCGCCATCAGACCACAAGAGTGGTAACCTCCAACTCACTGACCGCCATCAGACCACCCGAGTGGTAACCCCCAACTCACTGGCCGCCATCAGACCACCCGAGTGGTAGCCCCCAACTCACTGGCCGCCATCAGACCACCCGAGTGGTAACCCCCATCTCACTGGCCGCCATCAGACCACCCGAGTGGTAACCTCCAACTCACTGACCGCCATCAGACCACCCGAGTGGTAACCCCCAACTCACTGGCTGCCATCAGACCACCCGAGTGGTAACCAATAACTCACGGGCCGCCATCAGACCACCCGAGTGGTAACCCCCAACTCACTGGCCGCCATCAGACCACCCGAGTGGTCACCTCTAACTCACTGACCGCCATCAGACCACCCGAGTGGTAACCCCCAACTCACTGGCCGCCATTAGACCACCCGAGTGGTAACCCCCAACTTACTGGCCGCCATCAGACCACCCGAGTGGTCACCTCCAAATCACTGGCCGCCATCAGACCACCCGAGTGGTAACCCCCAACTCATTGGCCGCCATCAGACCACCCGAGTGGTAACCCCCAAATCACTGGCCGCCATCAGACCACCCGAGTGGTAACCCCCAACTCATTGGCCGCCATCAGACCACCCGAGTGGTAACCCCCAACTTACTGGCGGCCATCAGACCCCCCGAGTGGTAACCCCCAACTCACTGGCCGCCATCAGACCACCCGAGTGGTAACCTCCAACTTACTGGCGGCCATCAGACCACCCGAGTGGTAACCCCCAACTCACTGGCCGCCATCAGACCACCCGAGTGGTAACCTCCAACTCACTGGCCGCCATCAGACCACCCGAGTGGTAACTCCCAACTCACTGGCCGCCATCAGACCCCGCGAGTGGTAAGCCCCATCTCACTGGCCGCCATCAGACCACCCGAGTGGTAACCCCCATCTCACTGGCCGCCATCAGACCACCCGAGTGGTAACCCCCATCTCACTGGCCGCCATCAGACCACCCGAGTGGTAACCTCCAACTCACTGGCCGCCATCAGACCACCCGAGTGGTAACCCTCAACTCACTGGCCGCCATCAGACCACCCGAGTGGTAACCCCCCTCTCACTGGCCGCCATCAGACCAACCGAGTGGTAACCTCCAACTCACTGGCTGCCATCAGACCACCCGAGTGGTAACCCCCATCTCACTGGCCGCCATCAGACCACCCGAGAGGTAACCTCCAACTCACTGGCCGCCATCAGACCACCCGAGTGGTAACCCTCAACTCACTGGCCGCCATCAGACCAACCGAGCAGTAACCCCCATCTCACTGACCGCCATCAGACCACCCGAGTGGTAACCTCCAACTGACTGACCGCCATCAGACCACCCGAGTGGTAACCCCCATCTCACTGGCCGCCATCAGACCACCCGAGTGGTAACCCTCAACTCACTGGCCGCCATCAGACCACCCGAGTGGTAACCCCCATCTCACTGGCCGCCATTAGACCACCCGAGTGGTAACCTCCAACTGACTGACCGCCATCAGACCACCCGAGTGGTAACCCCCATCTCACTGGCCGCCATCAGACCACCCGAGTGGTAACCCTCAACTCACTGGCCGCCATCAGACCACCCGAGTGGTAACCCCCATCTCACTGGCCGCCATCAGACCACCCGAGTGGTAACCTCCAACTCACTGACCGCCATCAGACACCCGAGTGGTAACCCCCAACTCACTGGCTGCCATCAGACCACCCGAGTGGTAACCCCCATCTCACTGGCCGCCATCAGACCACCCGAGTGGTAACCAATAACTCACGGGCCGCCATCAGACCACCCGAGTGGTAACCTCCAACTCACTGGCCGCCATCAGACCACCCGAGTGGTAACCTCCAACTCACTGACCGCCATCAGACCACCCGAGTGGTAACCCCCAACTTACTGGCCGCCATTAGACCACCCGAGTGGTAACCCCCAACGTACTGGCCGCCATCAGACCACCCGAGTGGTAACCTCCAAATCACTGGCCGCCATCAGCCCACCCGAGTGGTAACCCCCAACTCATTGGCCGCCATCAGACCACCCGAGTGGTAACCCCCAAATCACTGGCCGCCATCAGACCACCCGAGTGGTAACCCCCAACTCACTGGCCGCCATCAGACCACCCGAGTGGTAACCCCCAACTTACTGACGGCCATCAGACCCCCCGAGTGGTAACCCCCAACTCACTGGCCGCCATCAGACCACCCGAGTGGTAACCTCCAACTTACTGGCGGCCATCAGACCACCCGAGTGGTAACCCCCAACTCACTGGCCGCCATCAGACCACCCGAGTGGTGAGCTCTAACTCACTGGTCGCCATCAGACCCCCCGAGTGGTAAGCCCCATCTCACTGGCCGCCATCAGACCACCCGAGTGGTAACCCCCATCTCACTGGCCGCCATCAGACCACCCGAGTGGTAACCTCCAACTCACTGGCCGCCATCAGACCACCCGAGTGGTAACTCCCAACTCACTGGCCGCCATCAGACCCCCCGAGTGGTAAGCCCCATCTCACTGGCCGCCATCAGACCACCCGAGTGGTAACCTCCAACTCACTGGCCGCCATCAGACCACCCGAGTGGTAACTCCCAACTCACTGGCCGCCATCAGACCACCCGAGTGGTAAGCCCCATCTCACTGGCCGCCATCAGACCACCCGAGTGGTAACCCCTATCTCACTGGCCGCCATCAGACCACCTGAGTGGTAACCTCCAACTCACTGACCGCCATCAGACCACTCGAGTGGTAATCTCCAAATCACTGGCCGCCATCAGACCACCCGAGTGGTAACCCCCAACTCATTGGCCGCCATCAGACCACCCGAGTGGTAACCCCCAACTCACTGGCCGCCATCAGACCACCCGAGTGGTAACCCCCATCTCACTGGCCGCCATCAGACCACCCGAGTGGTAACCTCCAACTCACTGACCGCCATCAGACCACCCGAGTGGTAACCCCCAACTCACTGGCTGCCATCAGACCACCCGAGTGGTAACCCCCATCTCACTGGCCGCCATCAGACCACCCGAGTGGTAACCAATAACTCACGGGCCGCCATCAGACCACCCGAGTGGTAACCCCCAACTCACTGGCCGCCATCAGACCACCCGAGTGGTAACCTCCAACTCACTGACCGCCATCAGACCACCCGAGTGGTAACCCCCAACTCACTGGCCGCCATTAGACCACCCGAGTGGTAACCCCCAACTTACTGGCCGCCATCAGACCACCCGAGTGGTAACCCCCATCTCACTGGCCGCCATCAGACCACCCGAGTGGTAACCTCCAAATCACTGGCCGCCATCAGACCACCCGAGTGGTAACCCCAACTCCTTGGCCGCCATCAGACCACCCGAGTGGTAACCCCCAAATCACTGGCCGCCATCAGACCACCCGAGTGATAACCCCCAACTCACTGGCCGCCATCAGACCACCCGAGTGGTAACCCCCAACTTACTGACGGCCATCAGACCCCCCGAGTGGTAACCCCCAACTCACTGGCCGCCATCAGACCACCCGAGTGGTAACCTCCAACTTACTGGCGGCCATCAGACCACCCGAGTGGCAACCCCCAACTCACTGGCCGCCATCAGACCACCCGAGTGGTAACCTCTAACTCACTGGCCGCCATCAGACCCCCCGAGTGGTAAGCCCCATCTCACTGGCCGCCATCAGACCACCCGAGTGGTAACCCCCATCTCACTGACCGCCATCAGACCACCCGAGTGGTAACCTCCAACTCACTGACCGCCATCAGACCACCCGAGTGGTAACCCCCAACTCACTGGCCGCCATCAGACCACCCGAGTGGTAACCTCCAACTCCCTGTCCGCCATCAGACCACCCGAGTGGTAACCTCCAACTCACTGGCCGCCATCAGACCACCCGAGTGGTTACCCCCAAATCACTGGCCGCCATCAGACCACCCGAGTGGTAACCCCCAAATCACTGGCCGCCATCAGACCACCCGAGTGGTAACCCCCAAATCACTGGCTGCCATCAGACCACCCGAGTGGTAACCCCCATCTCACTGGCCGCCATCAGACCACCCGAGTGGTAACCCCCAACTCACTGGCCGCCATCAGACCACCCGAGTGGTAACCCCCAACTTACTGGCGGCCATCAGACCCCCCGAGTGGTAACCCCCAACTCACTGGCCGCCATCAGACCACCCGAGTGGTAACCTCCAACTTACTGGCGGCCATCAGACCACCCGAGTGGTAACCCCCAACTCACTGGCCGCCATCAGACCACCCGAGTGGTAACCTCCAACTCACTGGCCGCCATCAGACCACCCGAGTGGTAACTCCCAACTCACTGGCCGCCATCAGACCCCGCGAGTGGTAAGCCCCATCTCACTGGCCGCCATCAGACCACCCGAGTGGTAACCTCCAACTCACTGGCCGCCATCAGACCACCCGAGTGGTAACCCCAACTCCTTGGCCGCCATCAGACCACCCGAGTGGTAACCCCCAAATCACTGGCCGCCATCAGACCACCCGAGTGATAACCCCCAACTCACTGGCCGCCATCAGACCACCCGAGTGGTAACCCCCAACTTACTGACGGCCATCAGACCCCCCGAGTGGTAACCCCCAACTCACTGGCCGCCATCAGACCACCCGAGTGGTAACCTCCAACTTACTGGCGGCCATCAGACCACCCGAGTGGCAACCCCCAACTCACTGGCCGCCATCAGACCACCCGAGTGGTAACCTCTAACTCACTGGCCGCCATCAGACCCCCCGAGTGGTAAGCCCCATCTCACTGGCCGCCATCAGACCACCCGAGTGGTAACCCCCATCTCACTGACCGCCATCAGACCACCCGAGTGGTAACCTCCAACTCACTGACCGCCATCAGACCACCCGAGTGGTAACCCCCAACTCACTGGCCGCCATCAGACCACCCGAGTGGTAACCTCCAACTCCCTGTCCGCCATCAGACCACCCGAGTGGTAACCTCCAACTCACTGGCCGCCATCAGACCACCCGAGTGGTTACCCCCAAATCACTGGCCGCCATCAGACCACCCGAGTGGTAACCCCCAAATCACTGGCCGCCATCAGACCACCCGAGTGGTAACCCCCAAATCACTGGCTGCCATCAGACCACCCGAGTGGTAACCCCCATCTCACTGGCCGCCATCAGACCACCCGAGTGGTAACCCCCAACTCACTGGCCGCCATCAGACCACCCGAGTGGTAACCCCCAACTTACTGGCGGCCATCAGACCCCCCGAGTGGTAACCCCCAACTCACTGGCCGCCATCAGACCACCCGAGTGGTAACCTCCAACTTACTGGCGGCCATCAGACCACCCGAGTGGTAACCCCCAACTCACTGGCCGCCATCAGACCACCCGAGTGGTAACCTCCAACTCACTGGCCGCCATCAGACCACCCGAGTGGTAACTCCCAACTCACTGGCCGCCATCAGACCCCGCGAGTGGTAAGCCCCATCTCACTGGCCGCCATCAGACCACCCGAGTGGTAACCTCCAACTCACTGGCCGCCATTAGACCACCCGAGTGGTAACCCTCAACTCACTGGCCGCCATCAGACCAACCGAGCAGTAACCCCCATCTCACTGACCGCCATCAGACCACCCGAGTGGTAACCTCCAACTGACTGACCGCCATCAGACCACCCGAGTGGTAACCCCCATCTCACTGGCCGCCATCAGACCACCCGAGTGGTAACCCTCAACTCACTGGCCGCCATCAGACCACCCGAGTGGTAACCCCCATCTCACTGGCCGCCATTAGACCACCCGAGTGGTAACCTCCAACTGACTGACCGCCATCAGACCACCCGAGTGGTAACCCCCATCTCACTGGCCGCCATCAGACCACCCGAGTGGTAACCCTCAACTCACTGGCCGCCATCAGACCACCCGAGTGGTAACCCCCATCTCACTGGCCGCCATCAGACCACCCGAGTGGTAACCTCCAACTCACTGACCGCCATCAGACACCCGAGTGGTAACCCCCAACTCACTGGCTGCCATCAGACCACCCGAGTGGTAACCCCCATCTCACTGGCCGCCATCAGACCACCCGAGTGGTAACCAATAACTCACGGGCCGCCATCAGACCACCCGAGTGGTAACCTCCAACTCACTGGCCGCCATCAGACCACCCGAGTGGTAACCTCCAACTCACTGACCGCCATCAGACCACCCGAGTGGTAACCCCCAACTTACTGGCCGCCATTAGACCACCCGAGTGGTAACCCCCAACGTACTGGCCGCCATCAGACCACCCGAGTGGTAACCTCCAAATCACTGGCCGCCATCAGCCCACCCGAGTGGTAACCCCCAACTCATTGGCCGCCATCAGACCACCCGAGTGGTAACCCCCAAATCACTGGCCGCCATCAGACCACCCGAGTGGTAACCCCCAACTCACTGGCCGCCATCAGACCACCCGAGTGGTAACCCCCAACTTACTGACGGCCATCAGACCCCCCGAGTGGTAAGCCCCATCTCACTGGCCGCCATCAGACCACCCGAGTGGTAACCCCCATCTCACTGGCCGCCATCAGACCACCCGAGTGGTAACCTCCAACTCACTGGCCGCCATCAGACCACCCGAGTGGTAACTCCCAACTCACTGGCCGCCATCAGACCCCCCGAGTGGTAAGCCCCATCTCACTGGCCGCCATCAGACCACCCGAGTGGTAACCTCCAACTCACTGGCCGCCATCAGACCACCCGAGTGGTAACTCCCAACTCACTGGCCGCCATCAGACCACCCGAGTGGTAAGCCCCATCTCACTGGCCGCCATCAGACCACCCGAGTGGTAACCCCTATCTCACTGGCCGCCATCAGACCACCTGAGTGGTAACCTCCAACTCACTGACCGCCATCAGACCACTCGAGTGGTAACCTCCAAATCACTGGCCGCCATCAGACCACCCGAGTGGTAACCCCCAACTCATTGGCCGCCATCAGACCACCCGAGTGGTAACCCCCAACTCACTGGCCGCCATCAGACCACCCGAGTGGTAACCCCCATCTCACTGGCCGCCATCAGACCACCCGAGTGGTAACCTCCAACTCACTGACCGCCATCAGACCACCCGAGTGGTAACCCCCAACTCACTGGCTGCCATCAGACCACCCGAGTGGTAACCCCCATCTCACTGGCCGCCATCAGACCACCCGAGTGGTAACCAATAACTCACGGGCCGCCATCAGACCACCCGAGTGGTAACCCCCAACTCACTGGCCGCCATCAGACCACCCGAGTGGTAACCTCCAACTCACTGACCGCCATCAGACCACCCGAGTGGTAACCCCCAACTCACTGGCCGCCATTAGACCACCCGAGTGGTAACCCCCAACTTACTGGCCGCCATCAGACCACCCGAGTGGTAACCCCCATCTCACTGGCCGCCATCAGACCACCCGAGTGGTAACCTCCAAATCACTGGCCGCCATCAGACCACCCGAGTGGTAACCCCAACTCATTGGCCGCCATCAGACCACCCGAGTGGTAACCCCCAAATCACTGGCCGCCATCAGACCACCCGAGTGATAACCCCCAACTCACTGGCCGCCATCAGACCACCCGAGTGGTAACCCCCAACTTACTGACGGCCATCAGACCCCCCGAGTGGTAACCCCCAACTCACTGGCCGCCATCAGACCACCCGAGTGGTAACCTCCAATTTACTGGCGGCCATCAGACCACCCGAGTGGTAACCCCCAACTCACTGGCCGCCATCAGACCACCCGAGTGGTAACCTCTAACTCACTGGCCGCCATCAGACCCCCAGAGTGGTAAGCCCCATCTCACTGGCCGCCATCAGACCACCCGAGTGGTAACCCCCATCTCACTGACCGCCATCAGACCACCCGAGTGGTAACCTCCAACTCACTGACCGCCATCAGACCACCCGAGTGGTAACCCCCAACTCACTGGCCGCCATCAGACCACCCGAGTGGTAACCTCCAACTCCCTGTCCGCCATCAGACCACCCGAGTGGTAACCTCCAACTCACTGGCCGCCATCAGACCACCCGAGTGGTTACCCCCAAATCACTGGCCGCCATCAGACCACCCGAGTGGTAACCCCCAAATCACTGGCCGCCATCAGACCACCCGAGTGGTAACCCCCAAATCACTGGCTGCCATCAGACCACCCGAGTGGTAACCCCCATCTCACTGGCCGCCATCAGACCACCCGAGTGGTAACCCCCAACTCACTGGCCGCCATCAGACCACCCGAGTGGTAACCCTCAACTCACTGGCCGCCATCAGACCAACCGAGCGGTAACCCCCATCTCACTGACCGCCATCAGACCACCCGAGTGGTAACCTCCAACTCACTGACCGCCATCAGACCACCCGAGTGGTAACCCCCATCTCACTGGCCGCCATCAGACCACCCGAGTGGTAACCCTCAACTCACTGGCCGCCATCAGACCACCCGAGTGGTAACCCCCATCTCACTGACCGCCATCAGACCACCCGAGTGGTAACCTCCAACTCACTGACCGCCATCAGACCACCCGAGTTGTAACCCCCATCTCACTGGCCGCCATCAGACCACCCGAGTGGTAACCCTCAACTCACTGGCCGCCATCAGACCACCCGAGTGGTAACCCCCATCTCACTGACCGCCATCAGACCACCCGAGTGGTAACCTCCAACTCACTGACCGCCATCAGACCACCCGAGTGGTAACCCCCATCTCACTGGCCGCCATCAGACCACCCGAGTGGTAACCCTCAACTCACTGGCCGCCATCAGACCACCCGAGTGGTAACCCCCAACTTCCTGTCCGCCATCGAACCACCCGAGTGGTAACCCCCAACTCCCTGTCCGCCATCAGACCACCCGAGTGGTAACCTCCAACTCACTGGCCGCCATCAGACCACCCGAGTGGTAACCCCCAACTTCCTGTCCGCCATCGAACCACCCGAGTGGTAACCCCCAACTCACTGGCCGCCATCAGACCACCCGAGTGGTAACCCCCAACTCACTGGCCGCCATCAGACCACCCGAGTGGTAACCCCCAACTCACTGACCGCCATCAGACCACCCGAGTGGTAACCCCCAACTCACTGGCCGCCATCAGACCACCCGAGTGGTAACCCCCAACTCACTGGCCGCCATCAGACCACCCGAGTGGTAACCCCCAACTTCCTGTCCGCCATCGAACCACCTGAGTGGTAACCTCCAACTCACGCTGCCAAGTAGCTGCTGCCACCTACCGGCGATCTACATGTCTTTGCTGACCCTGTACCCTGTCAGGCACACAGAAATCGATCATGGAAGGACGACGCCAGGAATGAGCAATGCGCGAGCTATGCTAAAAAATTAATTGAAGGTCATAATAAATGGATGAACGCCTCAGGGACCCACCGGCAGGTGGCGCACGAGATTGCTTCATGCCAATAAGCCATTAGTTGAAAATAAGAGAGCCCCCGGGCACGGGTGGGGTTGGAACCCACGACCGTTTATGGTGTGATGCAGTACGCTGCCACGTTGACCCCGTAACTCTCATTGGAAAGGGCGCACTGCATTTGGAAATGCCCACTGGGGGTGTATGGCGAAGTGATTATTTGCGTATAATATAATTAGACGGGGGGGCGATTACAAACGATAGATATTAAATTTAAAGTCACTTCAATTTAGAGAAATATAAAAACATGCGCCATCTTAGATTTTTTGTACATTGTAGAATCAAGACTAAAAGTATCTCAACAGTTATGATGCATATGTTTTATATCACTTTGAGTCTGTAAAACAAACATTTCAACATAAAACTGCGCGGTTTATTTATATCGCACGCGGACGTCCCAGCGAGCCGCGGTCGACATCACACACAAAATACCGAACGGCGAACAGCGGCGCAGGGATATAAAGCCGGCCACCAACTTCTGCTCCCGTGACCAAAATGCTTCTCTCCGGAGAGCCCACAGGCTTTCAGGATTTAAATTTAAGACAGAATGTACTTATTTGACATGGAGAAGAGGTTGGTAATACAAAAAATTACGGAATATATTGCTTTAAAGTTACTGTATATTTGTGATAGTTCTGATGCGTGTATGTTGTATCATGGAACTCATGAGTGACTATAATAAACACACTATCTGTCTATCGATCCATCTATATTCCGGAATTACCTTGCGTCTACTGTTCCGTGTAATCTTCTATCTGTGTCTGGCTCGTGTTTGGACATTAACCGCCTTGTGATGCCAATCTTCTGCTGCCAATCTAACAAAAACCTTTCATTTTATTGCTGCATAAAGCTGTTTCCTTTTAACTAGTTTGTTTATGTACCACTTATTAGCCACTTAAGTGCCGAGGCAATGCGGCTGCACAACCATTTGGCCACGGGTACGAAGTATCACAGACGCACATTACATTACTGTATGGCTCAGTTTTCCATATCTGTTTTAGAATCTTCTATGAAAACCACTTCTGGTGTCTAAGCGTTCTGCTGTCCAACAACTTATTTAACGACCATTCAGATGATAACGTGACGGATCAGGCTCGCTGGAACCAGTATTTCCCGGTATGGAAAGGAGAAAAAGTCTAAAGGAGAAAAAGCGTTACCACAGCTCCCTAAACCCTCTCCAATCAAGATCACGGGTATAGTAGTGGGGAGGGGGTTGTAGTACCATATGGATTGCAAATTAACTTCGCAGATTACTACTTATTGTGAAAATTTTAAAATTTGTTTATATGACACTCAAATAAATGGCAGCGAATAATCCATCTGTTCATGTAACATTATATATTTTCCTGTTTTTTTTACATTAATGTCTAGCGGTCAGTAAAATAAAGATGGCGGGTGTTTCATTCGCTCTGACATCCGGGTCTCTCTGAAGGCAATGCAGGGCGTTTCCGTCAGAAGCACAAATCCGTGATATAACCGATAATCTGAGCAGGATGGTGGAATTCCTGCCCGGATTTGGAAAATTATGAGTCGTGTATCAACAAATGATCGAAGGCGTTCCATAGTTCCAATGACTTATATGCTAATATCTTTTTAGCGCCTCTTCCCTAAAGGTCGGTAGCCATAGAAACCTATAACATATACCCAGATGGCAATCCGCATTTAGCATCAGTTATACCCTTTAAAGTTAATTTTTCTTCAAGACGCAGACTTTGAGTATTTGGCAAGTAAATTGCCAAGCAACAAAGTATATATCTATGTACAAGAGAAGATACCAAATGCCGACGTGTTAGCCAGGGCCAAAGTACGGAGCATTCTTGCTCTCGTGAAACAACGACCTCTTCGTCTTCGTTGGCTTGGAAACGCATTCCAAAGGATGTGCTCTACGGTGAGTTTGCCAATGGCAAAAGGCCAACTGGACGGCCAAAACTCAGGTTTAAGGATATTTGCAAGCGTGACATGAAGGCTTGCGGCATCGATTTTAATTCTATGGTGGATCTAGCATTCGAAAAGACGGAATGGTCACGTGTCGTGCGTGAGGGAATGGCCCACCACGACGGGCTATGGTTTGAGAAACTGGACTCAAAACGCCAATCTAGGCACCTAGTGAGTTCATACAAAGACCTATCGACAGGTCACCGCTGCGATGACTGTCGGTCACAGATAGGCTTATTCAGTCATAAGCGCAAATGCCGCGATGCAAATCGTATCACTTGAAATGAAACAAATAAGGTAAACAAATTTGAGCGCCAAATAACGCAAGATGGCCAGTTATATAGTTTATAGGTTGTATTCAGTTATTTACACATCGCTTTCTTAACTATTTCAGGCTGTCAGGGCCCCAGGCTTTAGTTTCGTACACCAGCTTGTTGTTGAGGTTCCACTTAACTGCTGGACTTTTTCGCAACCCCAAAACTGGAGGATTTACCCCCTTGCTTTGAACAGTCACACCACAGGTTTCCATGGACTCACCATGTATACCTGGATCACACATACACACAGTCGCTGATACTAACTCGGACTTATTTATTACCTTAATTACCCCCAATGCTGCTTCATGTACATACAGACATGGACTCAAGCGATAACAAAGCGCTACAAGAATCAACCGCTAGAAATATCTGAATCTGCTAGCTCCACCCACGTGCCTATACCCTCATATATACCGTACGGCACTTCTCAAATAGCTAATCTTGTCTATATCCCAGGAATGTCGCGTCTGCTGTATATGATAGGTCGCACAGAGGTCGGTTAAACAAGGGATAATAAGCTCAGTTCCTCACGCTAATAATAAATAAATCTTTAATGAGTTTCCTAGCTTAATCCCGATCCTAGAAATGACTCTCCCGTGTTATATAAACTCGAACTTTTCGAGTAACAGTTTCCTTCCAATATTATACATTTCACATTCCAATTTACTTAAATGTGTGTGTTTGTTGGCGTTTAGGTTTTTCAGGAGACGGATGGCAGCCGTCGATACCAGTGAAGAGGCCTGTCTCTAAGCTACGTGATGACAAACACAGCGGTATCAAGACAGAAACTTCCCCTTGCGGCTCCACCTGGAAGGGAAGTGGCGGATAATGCCGAATTTGGAAGCTACGGGAGCCTAAACGGGTCGAGTCGTTCCTACTGCCAGACGGTTATCTCTGTTCGTTTGTCTTGGCGCTGTTCGAATAAATATAGAAGAGGTTATTTTTTTGTCCTGAGATCAAATAGTTAATAGTTATGGTTAAAACTTATGAATCACCCGCTGGTAGCAATCGTTTTAAAGTGTTATTCTGAAGTATGCAAGGAACCAACAATGGTAGAATTTATCCCATTACAGCCCGGCATCCCGTTGGTTACAGTGTCAGTGTACAGTGAACTTTTGTCAATGACGCGTCATTCTCGCGGTGTTTGAGAATCTGACTAATGCTCCTTTCAGTGTCTATTTATGTCTGTAGGAAAAGGGGTGACGTACGGTGGCAGTCTGATTGACTGCCCTGGTGTGTGACGTCATAGTCCTAGAGAACGTTCCCATAATAAAGCGACCTAGGCCCTTTTGGTCCGCAAAGAGTGAAATAAATGAATGGTGTGATGAATAGAGACATTTTCATTGCAACCGACCTCTTTTATTGGCCCGACTCACTCGGTGAAATCTATGCTGGGTCGCTTCAGTCCGACCAGCTTTGTGCTATTCTGTCATTGACATACAGAACTCTAATGCTCCTAACTAGATGAAGTAGATTACATCGTCCGAGGAACCAGATTTCCACCGAAAACCATTGTGACCACGAAAACTGCAATGGCAACCGTTAACAAAAATAGCGCCTTGCAAGAGAATGAGTTGCGCTAATCTTGCTAAACTTAGTTACATGTTAACTAACCAGGCGGCTCTGATAAGGATTTGGGCACTCCCACGCCCAGGCCGCTTTCGGGGTTAAGGAGAGATTGGCCTGCTTGTTGGCAGGTGGTGGGGTGGTGGAACGTGGGGCGGAGGGGGGTGCGGGTGGGGCTGGGGGTCCTTTTGATTCCTAGGTGGCGCCACCACTCTAGGTGGTCATCGTAATTTGTTAGGATTGTTAGTCAGCCACTGGTGTATGTTGTCACGTGGGACAGCCACTGGTGTATGTTGTCACGTGGGACAGCCACTGGTGTATGTTGTCACGTGGGACAGCCACCATGTTGTCACGTGGGACAGCCACCATGTTGTCACGTGGGACAGCCGCTGGTGTATGTTGTCACGTGGGACAGCCACCATGTTGTCACGTGGCACAGCCGCCATGTTGTCACGTGGGACAGCCGCTGGTGTATGTTGTCACGTGGGACAGCCACCATGTTGTCACGTGGCACAGCCGCCATGTTGTCACGTGGGACAGCCGCTGGTGTATGTTGTCACGTGGGACAGCCACCATGTTGTCACGTGGCACAGCCGCCATGTTGTCACGTGGGACAGCCGCTGGTGTATGTTGTCACGTGGGACAGCCACCATGTTGTCACGTGGCACAGCCGCCATGTTGTCACGTGGGACAGCCGCTGGTGTATGTTGTCACGTGGAACAGCCACCATGTTGTCACGTGGCACAGCCGCCATGTTGTCACGTGGGACAGCCGCTGGTGTATGTTGTCACGTGGGACAGCCACCATGTTGTCACGTGGCACAGCCGCCATGTTGTCACGTGGGACAGCCGCTGGTGTATGTTGTCACGTGGGACAGCCACCATGTTGTCACGTGGGACAGCCGCCATGTTGTCACGTGGGACAGCCGCTGGTGTATGTTGTCACGTGGGACAGCCACCATGCTGTCTCGTAGGAGAGCCGCTGGTGTATGTTGTCACGTGGGACAGCCACCATGTTGTCACGTGGGACAGCCACAATGTTGTCACGTGGGACAGCCACTGGTGTATGTTGTCAAGTGGGACAGCCACTGGTGTATGTTGTCACGTAGGACAGCCACCATGTGGTCACGTGGGACAGCCACCATGTTGTCACGTCGGACAGCCGCCATGTTGTCACGTGGGACAGCCGCTGGTGTATGTTGTCACGTGGGACAGCCACCATGTTGTCACGTGGGACAGCCACCATGTTGTCACGTGGGACAGCCACCATGTTGTCACGTGGGACAGCCGCCATGTTGTCACGTGGGACAGCCGCTGGTGTATGTTGTCACGTAGGACAGCCACCATGTTGTCTCGTAGGAGAGCCGCTGGTGTATGTTGTCACGTGGGACAGCCACCATGTGGTCACGTGGGACAGCCACAATGTTGTCACGTGGGACAGCCACTGGCGTATGTTGTCAAGTGGGACAGCCACTGGTGTATGTTGTCATGTAGGACAGCCACCATGTTGTCACGTGGGACAGCCACCATGTGGTCACGTGAGACAGCCACCATGTTGTCACGTGGGACAGCGACCATGTTGTCACGTGGGACAGCCACCATGTTGTCACGTGGGACAGCCACTGGTGTATGATGTCACGTGGGACAGCCACCATGTTGTCACGTGGGACGGCCACCATCTTGTCACGTGGGACAGCCACTGGTGTATGTTGTCACGTGGGACAGCCACTGGTGTATGTTGTCACGTGGGCAGGCATGGGGCGATTACATTGCAAATGTAATCGATTACGATTACGATTACTTGGAAATTTCATGATTACGATTACGATTACAGGAAATATGAAAGTAATCGATTACGATTACATTGAAAGTAATCAAGATTACAATCGTGATTACTTTGTATGTGTTTAATAAATGAACGCTGGCCTAGACCTTATATAATAAGTTAAATATAAAAAGCACAATAATAGTTTTGGATACAAATCCGCTGCAATTGTTCTTATCTTTCTTAGAAAGAGGTTTGGTGGGAAACAAAATTTATCTTATGTCTCGGGGTCAGGCACAAAGGACCGGAAGGGTAGGGGTGGTTGGGGAGGGGGGGGGAGGGGCATGTCTATAGAAAGACATTAATGGTACTCTGGACATAGAAAGTGTGACGCTCAGTTTGGAGACTAAAGCAGCCTGAGTGAACATATTAAAGTAATCATCAAAAGTAATCATGGTTACGATTACGATTACATGCTGTTAAAACCAATGTAATCGATTACGATTACTTGGAAAATGTAATCGATTACAATCGATTACGATTACTGATTATGATTACGCCATGTCTGCACGTGGGACAGCCACTGGTGTATGTTGTCACGTGGGACAGCCACCATGTTGTCATGTGGGACAGCCACTGGTGTATGTTGTCACGTGGGACAGCCACCATGTTGTCACGTGGGACAGCCACTGGTGTATGTTGTCACGTGAGACGGCCACCATGTTGTCACGTGGGACAGCCACTGGTGTATGTTGTCACGTGAGACGGCCACCATATAGTTATAATAAGACGTTCCTCTCGACCCGTAAGGGAAGTAGCGTTTTTAGTCTCTGAACCTGAACGCGCTACAGACCTCTGCACACGAAGCAATACCTGTCATACATAGGCCCCAACCTGATAGATCATTGCTCATTGTATGATAGCCGCGTGCGAAACATTTCGGAAGTAGAGAAAACGACACCCCGCCATCTTCAAATGAATAAACATTCATCCATAGGCTCATGCTTTGCCTTTTCCTCTCTTTTTATCATATCATTCTTCAGGTACTATATATATGCATAAAGGTAGATAGCTGGTGACGGATTTCTCATGTTTTTTCTCATTTTTGTGTTCCAATTGCAACCAATATCAACCTATGTCACAGCAAATAATAGTTCCTCCACCAAATTTGCATATATGTTATGTAGTACAAGCAAATACCCAACATATTTAGTGATTGCATATACATGCAAAAAGGCAATTTTTTTGTAACTCTTATAGCCTATTTTGGTTACAATCGAGCTTTTGGAGCAAAAGTTAGTTGAGTCACATATTTTGTTGAGTCCGATGAATAAAAAATCTACCTCAGCTTGTCGATTGTTCCTTGGATATACTAAGTTTGCACACATTTAGTCGCCAGGTGACGCTAGGTGACGTTTTTATCCTGAATTGTCCTCATGCGTCGTCGCCCAGGCGGCAGTGACCTTCCCGAGATATCCCGACGTCCTATGCGAACTTCGACTTCCGCCTATCGATGCCCCATCATCCGGGTATTTCTCGGCTGGCTTGCCTCCGTCGGTGGCGTACACGTAACGAGCCATTTGATTGGCTGAAGGGTCTGGCCTTAGGCCGAGCGAAGTAAGGGATGTACTACATTGCTGGTGTTTCCTGGAATAAAAAATAAGAAATTAATTTATAAAAAAATAACGCGGGTGGTTTCCCAGGGTGCGTAAAGGGCATGATACCTTGGGCTGAAGGTAATCAAGGCGAGGGTTGTTCATTACGTCTGTGTCTGGCTTCCTCTTCGTTCTCATTGTCTGACATCACGTGACCGGCACGCACTGCCTTTAGACAGACGGGTGACCCCGCATGTGTCCAGTGGCCTATTTCACGTACATAGTTTAGCCGGCTACGTGGCTAAAATCAACCATCATTACTTGGTGACTTTAGTCGTCTAAGCCCCGTAGCCGGCTAAAAGTTAAATAAACAAAAAAGAAAAACGAAAGGAGGGTATGAACCCCCCCCCCTCCCCATCCTCACCCCTCCCCCCTCCCCATTCGTGGACACACCTTAGGACAAGAAATGCCCAGCCCACCATCCGCCTCGTCAATGATTACTTGCGTCAATGATCTTTTTTCTTGGCCTCCGGGCGCAATAAGGTCATCAGGTAGAGGCGTGAGTGGGGTTATAAGTGCGGGATACACCGGGGTATACCGAAGTACACCGTGGTGCACTAAGCTACACTGATGTACACAGGAGTACACTGAGGTATACCGGGGTATATTGGAGTACAACGGGATATACCGGGCTTCTCAGGGGCACACTGAGGTACACCACCGGGATACGCCGGGGTATACTAAAGTTCACCACCGGGCAGAATGGGTGCACCGGGTTAACCGGTCGATCTATTACCGTGCTTCAGGCCGCCCTGATTTTGACTCGTCTTCTGTTTTACGCAGAATTTTATCCGACGATGATGATATGGCAAATTTAATTAAGGTTCTTCTCCGTGACGCAGTCGTCGGGGTTCCTCACTCCCACGACAGGCGTAGTGAAAACCAACATTGTAAAACATGGTATTTTACAGGGTTTCAAGACCCAAGAATATCCTTCTCCCACAATTCTTCTTCTTCCTTTATCGTGGAGACATCAACTTTGTGGTGTAATAGATTATGTTCTCTAATGTCAAAGCGACTCACAGATCTATTCTCGTGATAATCTCTAAGAGATACAACTTTGTTCTCCATTGTCACTGTACATTCATATACTCTACCCTAATGTTATTCTGTACTCTAATATCCCGGTAATATGTTCCTAATATAGTGCGCACGGGTTATTTTGTCGTCAATGCAGCCAACGGCTATCCAGCTACATGGCAAGCATACAAGCTTGGTCTTTCCCGCCCTGCGTGTTGGCGTGCGATACCCTACTCCGCCATCTTAGATTTCCTCGTGTTGTGGGCGCCCGGTGGGGAGACGTGAAGGAAGGCGAGGGGATCGGGTGGGTGGAAGTGTGTGTGTGGGGGGGGGGGGGGGGGGCGCTAGGGGAGCTGGTTGACTGGTATGGTAATCCCCAAGCACCGGCCCAGGTGTTAACTGAAGCGACAAAAGGCGATCGCAGCAACGCAGCACTTTAATTTCCGACCACGTGGCAGCTAGAGGGTGTTGCTACAAGGTCAAGGTTAAAACATGATACTTTATTACTCGGGTGAAATCGCTTCCTCCCAGCGGGTGGTGGGCGTTAGGCCAGGAATCAGCGACAAATACCCCACAGTAGAAGCAACAGCGTCGATACAATAACCATGGAGGCTGAGTTTGGACACTAAAGGGTTAAATGGCCTGTAAAGAGGGCTATAGTATGTAACAAGAGACCTGCCAATTTAACAATGACATGGCAAACGTGCTTTCTATATATTATAGGTGTCGTGTTAATCAATTTAAATTCGCGGGCCGTATTATGTATTACATGACAAAAGCCCGAGATGAAGAACTTTGCATTTTAGCTAAAAATGTTAGGATATCAAAAACAAACTCTGAATAAATAATAACACAACTGACCATTAAGATGACTCTCCTGCATGGCTCTTGTTCTTAGAGACCTGACAATGAACTCACTAACCCGCGAACAACCTACACTGAATGGGTGGATAGTGTATGGGGTGGGTTCATCGGGCAGGGTGGGCCCCGCTTGGCTCGGGTCGGCGTTCAGGGAGCTTCCCAGTGTGAAAAGTGGCGCCCTTGGAATTAATACAGAGGTGAGTGAGACGCCACGTCATGTTAATAAGACTGCCAGCGGAGCAGGCGCATTTATCAGAGGCGGGGGGGGGGGGGCGAGGGGGGGGGGGCGTACCCGTGGTGGCTGACACGATCGACCAGCTTCAGCAGTCCACCGCCAGGTGCCGCTACTGGCCTCCCTGCTCGGTGGTCAATGCCTTGATGAATATCAACTGGTCGTCATTTTTACCGTGATAGGCATATCGGTATAATGTATGGTGGCATTAACTCGCTGGCGGCCATAGGGTTTCAAGGTCCACCTGTGAATAGCTGAGGTCACCACAGCGTGCAGCTAAAGAAGATTAACCAAGCAGACTTTTCTCATCATCACATGGAGCAACCTCTGATTTTATGTTGCCATGGTAATAATTCATAATGCTAGCATTTATCACTGTACTTTACCCCATCAGCTAAGAGTATTTTATCATCAGACGACCGTTATCATCTCAGTAAATGTGATGTTAACTTCACATGCCCATTACCACACCAACCCCTCTCATGATCACATCAGTCAAACTCATTATCTCGTTTGTACAGGTAACCACAACATCAACCACGCCCATTATAACACCAAACCCTCTCGTGATCACATCAGTCAGACTCATTATCTCGTTTGTACAGGTAACCACAACATCAACCACGCCCATTATAACACCAAACCCTCTCGTGATCACATCAGTCAGACTCATTATCTCGTTTGTACAGGTAACCACAACCTCAACCACGCCCATTATAACACCAAACCCTCTCGTGATCACATCAGTCAGACTCATTATCTCATTTGTACAGGTAACCACAACATCAACCACGCCCATTATAACACCAAACCCTCTCGTGATCACATCAGTCAGACTCATTATCTCGTTTGTACAGGTAACCACAACCTCAACCACGCCCATTATAACACCAAACCCTCTCGTGATCACATCAGTCAGACTCATTATCTCGTTTGTACAGGTAACCACAACATCAACCACGCCCATTATAACACCAACCCCTCTCGTGATCACATCAGTCAGACTCATTATCTCATTTGTACAGGTAACCACAACATCAACCACGCCCATTATAACACCAACCCCTCTCATGATCACATCAGTCAGACTCATTATCTCGCCAGTGAAGGCCTTTTATCTCGCCAGTGGAGGTAACTACAACATCCACTTCCGGTTTGCTTGCCCTTCCGTTGATCCGGAAGTAGCCTCTCACGATACAAGCATCCTGCTGCCAAGGCAAAGCTCCGCCTACCCCCCCCCCCCCCGCCACCCACCCCCAGCCCCACACCCCGCCCGACTGTCTCCGATAACTATATCTCCTCAGCACTTCAAATTTTACGATTCTTTGTGTCAAAGGTTGTTGCAAACCTCATGGTCAAACAATCTATCTTCCTCTTTACTTCCATGGCCGGTATACGAAACGAACTCTTACGACGAAGAAAGCGCGCCTAACATCGTTCGAAACGGAATAACTCACGCGGGTTTACAAGGCACCGGGAGGTGGCAGAGGCTGTCAGTCCCCTTCAAATATGCATTAACCCCCGCCAAGGCAACACAGGACGCGCCATCGTGACAAGGGGTTTGGTCTGGAAGAAAGACGTCACTGAAAGATAAATTTCCCCGAAATGCATGTTTCATGGCTTCTTTTACATCCGACGTTCTGAGTAAGCATTCACCCATAAAGCGACCGCGACGAGGGGGGTATTGTGAGGTAGTATTTTATGCTCATGTGATGCGGCAGGGCTGACTAAATATGAATCGGATATGTAGAAATACACAGAACTGATATAGCTCGGCACCGTCGCTGCTGCCGAGCCCGCCAGATGTCGCCAGCTGACCGCCCTACGCCCTGAAATTATGGGTCAATTTCTGACTTTGTGCAGGCGACAAGGGAACACGTGATCACATGGAATTGAAGGTCATACGAGGTCGAGGTGTGTTATTATAGCAATGCCGCGACCATCACGTGACTAAGCGAGGGTTGGATGGGGGCGGGGCGGGGGGGGAAGGGGAGGGACGGGTAGGGTAGGGTAGAGGAATGAGAAGCTTGGAGGAGCGGAACGGGTGGGGACGGGGGAGGTGCCTGCGTGGGGCGGGGAGGGGGTGGCACAGGGGACCACTTGATGGAGATATTCCCGATTTGTTGCAAAATATAAGAGAAAGTGATCATTGGGTGACGTCAAGGGGAGAGGTCGGGGGTATTAGTGAAGGGTATATGTACGATGTGAGAGGTGGAAGGTGAAAGGGTATATGTACGGTGTGAGAGGTGGAAGGTGAAAGGGTATATATACGGTGTGAGAGGTGAAAGGGGAAAGGGTTTATGTACGGTGTGAGAGGCGGAAGGTGAAAGGGTATATGTACGGTGTGAGAGGTGGAAGGTGAAAGGGTATATGTACGGTGTGAGAGGTGGAAGGTGAAAGGGTGTATATACGGTGTGAAAGATGGAAGGTGAAAAGGTATATGTACGGTGTGAGAGGTGGAAGGTGAAAGGGTATATGTACGGTGTGAGAGGTGGAAGGTGAAAGGGTATATGTACGGTGTGAGAGGTGGAATGTGAAAGGGTATATGTACGGTGTGAGAGGTGGAAGGTGAAATGGTAAATGTACGGTGTGAGAGGTGGGAGATGAAAGGGTATATGTACGGTGTGAGAGGTGGAAGGTGAAATGGTAAATGTACGGTGTGAGAGGTGGAAGGTGAAAGGGTATATGTACCGTGTGAGAGGTGGAAGGTGAAAGGGTATATGTACGGTGTGAGAGGTGGAAGGTGAAAGGGTATATGTGCGGTGTGAGAGGCGGAAGGTGAAAGGGTATATGTACGGTGTGAGAGGTGGAAGGTGAAAGGGTATATATACGGTGTGAGAGGTGGAAGGGGAAAGGGTATATGTACGGTGTGAGAGGTGGGAGATGAAAGGGTATATGTACGGTGTGAGAGGTGGAAGGTGAAAGGGTATATGTACGGTGTGAGAGGTGGAAGGTGAAAGGGTGTATGTACGGTGTGAGATGTAGAAAGTGAAAGGGTATATATACGGTGTGAGAGGTGGAAGGTGAAAGGGTATATGTACCGTGTGAAAGGTGGAAGGTGAAAGGGTATATGTACTGTGTGAGAGGTAGAAGGTGAAAGGGTATATGTACGGTGTGAGAGGCAGAAGGTGAAAGGGTATATGTACGGTGTGAGAGGTGGAAGGTGAAAGGGTGTATGTACGGTGTGAGATGTAGAAAGTGAAAGGGTATATATACGGTGTGAGAGGTGGAAGGTGAAAGGGTATATGTACCGTGTGAAAGGTGGAAGGTGAAAGGGTATATGTACTGTGTGAGAGGTAGAAGGTGAAAGGGTATATGTACGGTGTGAGAGGCAGAAGGTGAAATGGTATATGTACGGTGTGAAATGTGGAAAGTGAAAGGGTATATATACGGTGTGAGAGGTGGAAGTGAAAAGGTATATGTACGGTGTGAGAGGTGTATGGTGAAAGGGTATATATGTACGGTGTGAGAGGTGGAAAGTGAAAGGGTATCTGTACGGTGTGCGAGGTGGAAGGTGAAAGGGTATATGTACGGTGTGAGATGTGGAAAGTGAAAGGGTATATATACGGTGTGAGAGGTGGGAGGTGTAAGGGTATATGTACGGTGTGAGAGGTGGAAGGTGAAAGGGTATATGTACGGTGTGAGAGTTGGAAGATGAAAGGGTATATGTCCGGTGTGAGAGGTGGAAGGTGAAAGGGTATATGTACGGTGTGAGAGGTGGAAGGTGAAAGGGTATATGTACGGTGTGAGAGGTGGAAGGTGAAAGGGTATCTGTACGGTGTGCGAGGTGGAAGGTGAAAGGGTATATGTACGGTGTGAGATGTGGAAAGTGAAAGGGTATATATACGGTGTGAGAGGTGGGTGGTGTAAGGGTATATGTACGGTGTGAGAGGTGGAAGGTGAAAGGGTATATGTACGGTGTGAGAGTTGGAAGATGAAAGGGTATATGTACGGTGTGAGAGGTGGAAGGTGAAAGGGTATATGTACGGTGTGAGAGGCGGAAGGTGAAAGGGTATATGTACGGTGTGAGAGGCGGAAGTTGAAAGGTATATGTACGGTGTGAGAGGTGGAAGGTGAAATGGTACATGTACGGTGTGAGAGGTGGAAGGTGAAAGGGTATATGTACGGTGTGAGAGGTGGAAGGTGAAAGGGTATTTGTACGGTGTGAGAGATTGAAGGTGGAGAGTATATATACGGTGTGAGAGGTGGGAGGTGAAAGGGTATAAGTACGCTGTGAGAGGTGGAAGGTGAAAGGGTATATGTACGGAGTGAGAGGTGGGAGATGAAAGGGTATATGTACGGATTGAGAGGTGGAAGGTGAAAGGGTATATGTACGGTGTGAGACGTGGGAGATGAAAGGGTATATGTACGGTGCGAGAGGTGGAAGGTGATAGGGTATATGTACGGTGTGAGAGGTGGAAGGTGAAAGGGCACATGTACGGTGTGAGAGGTGGAAGGTGAAAGGGTATATGTACGGTGTGAGAGGCGGAAGGTGAAAGGGTATATGTACGGTGTGAGAGGTGGAAGGTGAAAGGGTATATGTACGGTGTGAGAGGTGGAAGGTGAAAGGGTATATGTACGGTGTGAGAGGTGGAAGGAGAAAGGGTATATGTACGGTGTGAGAGGTGGAAGGTGAAAGAGTAAATGTACGGTGTGAGAGGTGGAAGGTGAAAGGGTATATGTACGGTGTGAGAGGTGGAAGGTGAAATGCTGTATGTACGGTGTGAGAGGTGGAAGGTGAAAGGGTATATGTACGGTGTGAGAGGTGGTAGGTGAAATGGTATATGTACGGTGTGAGAGGTGGAAGGTGAAAGGGTATATGTACGGTGTAGAAGGTCGAAAGGTGAAAGGGTATATGTACGGTGTGAGAGGTGGAAGGTGAAAGGGTACATGTACGGTGTGAGAGGTGGAAGGTGAGAGGGTATATGTACGGTGTGAGAGGTGGAAAGTGAAATGGTATATGTACCGTGTGAGAGGTGGAATGTGAATGGGTATATGCACGGTGTGAGAGGTGGAAGGTGAAAGGGTATATGTACGGTGTGAGAGGTGGAAGGTGAAATGGGTATATGTACGGTGTGAGAGGTGGAAGGTGAAAGGGTATATCCACGGTGTGAGAGGTGGAAGGTGAAAGGGTATATGTACGGTGTGAGAGGTGGAAGGTGAAAGGGTATATGTACGGTGTGAGAGGTGGAAGGTGAAAGGGTATATGTGCGGTGTGAGAGGCGGAAGGTGAAAGGGTATATGTACGGTGTGAGAGGTGGAAGGTGAAAGGGTATATATACGGTGTGAGAGGTGGAAGGGGAAAGGGTATATGTACGGTGTGAGAGGTGGCAGGTAAAAGGGTATATGTACGGTGTGAGATGTGGAATGTGAAAGGGTATATATACGATGTGAGAGGTGGGAGATGAAAGGGTATATGTACGGTGTGAGAGGTGGAAGGTGAAAGGGTATATGTACGGTGTGAGAGGTGGAAGGTGAAAGGGTGTATGTACGGTGTGAGATGTAGAAAGTGAAAGGGTATATATACGGTGTGAGAGGTGGAAGGTGAAAGGGTATATGTACGGTGTGAGAGGCGGAAGGTGAAAGGGTATATGTACGGTGTGAGAGGCGGAAGTTGAAAGGGTATATGTACGGTGTGAGAGGTGGAAGGTGAAATGGTACATGTACGGTGTGAGAGGTGGAAGGTGAAAGGGTATATGTACGGTGTGAGAGGCGGAAGGTGAAAGGGTATTGGTACAGTGTGAGAGATTGAAGGTGGAGAGTATATATACGGTGTGAGAGGTGGGAGGTGAAAGGGTATAAGTACGCTGTGAGAGGTGGAAGGTGAAAGGGTATATGTACGGAGTGAGAGGTGGGAGATGAAAGGGTATATGTACGGATTGAGAGGTGGAAGGTGAAAGGGTATATGTACGGTGTGAGACGTGGGAGATGAAAGGGTATATGTACGGTGTGAGAGGTGGAAGGTGATAGGGTATATGTACGGTGTGAGAGGTGGAAGGTGAAAGGGCACATGTACGGTGTGAGAGGTGGAAGGTGAAAGGGTATATGTACGGTGTGAGAGGCGGAAGGTGAAAGGGTATATGTACGGTGTGAGAGGTGGAAGGTGAAAGGGTATATGTACGGTGTGAGAGGTGGAAGGCGAAAGGGTATATGTACGGTGTGAGAGGTGGAAGGTGAAAGGGTATATGTACGGTGTGAGAGGTGGAAGGTGAAAGAGTAAATGTACGGTGTGAGAGGTGGAAGGTGAAAGGGTATATGTACGGTGTGAGAGGTGGAAGGTGAAATGCTGTATGTACGGTGTGAGAGGTGGAAGGTGAAAGGGTATATGTACTGTGTGAGAGGTGGTAGGTGAAATGGTATATGTACCGTGTGAGAGGTGGAAGGTGAAAGGGTATATGTACGGTGTAGAAGGTCGAAAGGTGAAAGGGTATATGTACGGTGTGAGAGGTGGAAGGTGAAAGGGTACATGTACGGTGTGAGAGGTGGAAGGTGAAAGGGTATATGTACGGTGTGAGAGGTGGAAAGTGAAATGGTATATGTACCGTGTGAGAAGTGGAATGTGAATGGGTATATGCACGGTGTGAGAGGTGGAAGGTGAAAGGGTATATGTACGGTGTGAGAGGTGGAAGGTGAAAGGGTATATGTACGGTGTGAGAGGTGGAAGGTGAAAGGGTATATGCACGGTGTGAGAGGTGGAAGGTGAAAGGGTTCATGTACGGTGTGAGAGGTAGAAGGTGAAAGGGTATATGTACGGTGTGAGAGGTGGAAGGTGAAAGGGTATATGTACGGTGTGAGAGGTGGAAGGTGAAAGGGTATATGTACGGTGTGAGAGGTGGAAGGTGAAAGGGTACATGTACGGTGTGAGAGGTGGAAGGTGAAAGGGTATATGTACGGTGTGAGAGGTGGAAGGTGAAAGGGTATATATACGGTGTGAGAGGTGGAAGGTGAAAGGGTATATGTACGGTGTGAGATCTGGAAAGTGAAAGGGTATATATACGGTGTGAGAGGTAGAAGGTGAAAGGGTATATGTACGGTGTGAGCGGTGGGAGATGAAAGGGTATATGTACGGTGTGAGAGGTGGAAGGTGAAAGGTTATATGTACGGTGTGAGTGGTGGGAGATGAAAGGGTATATGTACGGTATGAGAGGTGGAAGGTGAAAGGGTATATGTGCGGTGTGAAAGGCGGAAGGTGAAAGGGTATATGTACGGTGTGAGAGGTGGAAGGTGAAAGGGTATATGAACAGTGTGAGAGGTGGAAGGTGAAAGGGTATATGTACTATGTGAGAGGTGGAAGGTGAAAGGGTATATGTACGGTGTGAGAGGCGGAAGGTGAAAGGGCATATGTACGGTGTGAGAGGTGGAAGGTGAATGGGTATATGTACGGTGTGAGAGGTGGAAGGTGAACGGGTATATGTACGGTGTGACAGGTGGAAGGTGAAAGGGTATATGTACGGTGTGAGAGGTGGAATGTGAAAGGGTATATGTACGGTGCGAGAGGTGGAAGGTGAAAGGGTATATGTACGGAGTGAGAGGTGGAAGGTGAAAGGGTATATGTACGGTGTGCGAGGTGGAAGGTGAAAGGGTATATGTACAGTGTGAGAGGTGGAAAGTGAAAGGGTATATATACGGTGTGAGAGGTGGGAGGTGTAAGGGTATATGTACGGTGTGAGAGGTGGAAGGTGAAAGGGTATATGTACGGTGTGAGAGGCGGAAGGTGAAAGGGTATATGTACGGTGTGAGAGGCGGAAGGTGAAAGGGTATATGTACGGTGTGAGAGGCGGAAGGTGAAAGGGTATATGTACGGTGTGAGAGGTGGAAGGTGAAAGGGTATATATACGGTGTGAGAGGTGGAAGGTGAAAGGGTATTTGTACGGTGTGAGAGATTGAGGGTGGAGAGTATATATACGGTGTGAGAGGTGGGAGGTAAAAGGGTATAAGTACGTTGTGAGAGGTGGAAGGTGAAAGGGTATATGTACGGTGTGAGAGGTGGGAGATGAAAGGGTATATGTACGGATTGAGAGGTGGAAGGTGAAAGGGTATATGTACGGTGTGAGAGGTGGGAGATGAAAGGGTATATG
Source organism: Arenicola marina (assembly GCA_964019135.1). Classification (NCBI taxonomy): domain Eukaryota; kingdom Metazoa; phylum Annelida; class Polychaeta; family Arenicolidae; genus Arenicola; species Arenicola marina. The sequence continues at coordinate 32,740,717 of OZ025249.1, read as the reverse complement.
TACGGTGTGAGAGGCGGAAGGTGAAAGGGTATATGTACGGTGTGAGAGGTGGAATGTGAAAGGGTATATGTACGGTGTGAGAGGTGGAAAGTGAAATGGTATATGTACCGTGTGAGAGGTGGAATGTGAATGGGTATATGCACGGTGTGAGAGGTGGAAGGTGAAAGGGTATATGTACGGTGTGAGAGGTGGAAGGTGAAAGGGTATATGTACGGTGTGAGAGGTGGAAGGTGAAAGGGTATATGCACGGTGTGAGAGGTGGAAGGTGAAAGGGTATATGTACGGTGTGAGAGGTAGAAGGTGAAAGGGTATATGTACGGTGTGAGAGGTGGAAGGTGAAAGGGTATATGTACGGTGTGAGAGGTGGAAGGTGAAAGGGTATATGTACGGTGTGAGAGGTGGAAGGTGAAAGGGTACATGTACGGTGTGAGAGGTGGAAGGTGAAAGGGTATATGTACGGTGTGAGAGGTGGAAGGTGAAAGGGTATATATACGGTGTGAGAGGTGGAAGGTGAAAGGGTATATGTACGGTGTGAGATCTGGAAAGTGAAAGGGTATATATACGGTGCGAGAGGTAGAAGGTGAAAGGGTATATGTACGGTGTGAGCGGTGGGAGATGAAAGGGTATATGTACGGTGTGAGAGGTGGAAGGTGAAAGGTTATATGTACGGTGTGAGTGGTGGGAGATGAAAGGGTATATGTACGGTATGAGAGGTGGAAGGTGAAAGGGTATATGTGCGGTGTGAAAGGCGGAAGGTGAAAGGGTATATGTACGGTGTGAGAGGTGGAAGGTGAAAGGGTATATGAACAGTGTGAGAGGTGGAAGGTGAAAGGGTATATGTACTATGTGAGAGGTGGAAGGTGAAAGGGTATATGTACGGTGTGAGAGGCGGAAGGTGAAAGGGCATATGTACGGTGTGAGAGGTGGAAGGTGAATGGGTATATGTACGGTGTGAGAGGTGGAAGGTGAAAGGGTATATGTACGGTGTGACAGGTGGAAGGTGAAAGGGTATATGTACGGTGTGAGAGGTGGAATGTGAAAGGGTATATGTACGGTGCGAGAGGTGGAAGGTGAAAGGGTATATGTACGGAGTGAGAGGTGGAAGGTGAAAGGGTATATGTACGGTGTGCGAGGTGGAAGGTGAAAGGGTATATGTACAGTGTGAGAGGTGGAAAGTGAAAGGGTATATATACGGTGTGAGAGGTGGGAGGTGTAAGGGTATATGTACGGTGTGAGAGGTGGAAGGTGAAAGGGTATATGTACGGTGTGAGAGGCGGAAGGTGAAAGGGTATATGTACGGTGTGAGAGGCGGAAGGTGAAAGGGTATATGTACGGTGTGAGAGGTAGAAGGTGAAATGGTATATGTACGGTGTGAGAGGTGGAAGGTGAAAGGGTATATATACGGTGTGAGAGGTGGAAGGTGAAAGGGTATTTGTACGGTGTGAGAGATTGAGGGTGGAGAGTATATATACGGTGTGAGAGGTGGGAGGTAAAAGGGTATAAGTACGTTGTGAGAGGTGGAAGGTGAAAGGGTATATGTACGGTGTGAGAGGTGGGAGATGAAAGGGTATATGTACGGATTGAGAGGTGGAAGGTGAAAGGGTATATGTACGGTGTGAGAGGTGGGAGATGAAAGGGTATATGTACGGTGTGAGAGGCGGAAGGTGAAAGGGTATATGTACGGTGTGAGAGGTGGAATGTGAAAGGGTATATGTACGGAGTGAGAGGTGGAAGGTGAAAGGGTATATTTACGGTGTGAGAGGTGGAAGGTGAAAGGGTATATGTACGGTGTGAGCGGTGGGAGATGAAAGGGTATATGTACGATGTGAGAGGTGGAAGGTGAAAGGGTATATGTACGGTGTGAGAGGTGGAAGGTGAAAGGGTATATGTACGGTGTGAGAGGTGGAAGGTGAACGGGTATATGTACGGTGTGAGAGGTGGAAGGTGAAAGGGTATATGTACGGTGTGAGAGGTGGAAGGTGAAAGGGTATATGTACGGTGTGAGAGGTGGAAGGTGCAAGGGTATATGTACGGTGTGAGAGGTGGAAGGTGAAATGCTATATGTACGGTGTGAGAGGTGGAAAGTGAAAGGGTATATGTACGGTGTGAGAGGTGGTAGGTGAAATGGCATATATACGGTGTGAGAAGTGGAAGGTGAAAGGGTATATGTACGGTGTGGGAGGTCGAAAGGTGAAAGGGTATATGTACGGTGTGAGAGGTGGAAGGTGAAAGGGTATATGTACGGTGTGAGAGGTGGAAGGTGAAAGGGTATATATACGGTGTGAGAGGTGGAAGGTGAAAGGGTATATGTACGGTGTGAGAGGTGGAAGGTGAAAGGGTACATGTACGGTGTGAGAGGTGGAAGCTGAAAGGGTATATGTACGGTGTGAGAGGTGGAAGGTGAAAGGGTATATGTACGGTGTGAGAGGTGGAAGGTGAAAGGGTATATGTACGGTGTGAGAGGTGGAAGGTGAAAGGGTATATGTACGGTGTGAGAGGTGGAAGGTGAAAGGGTATATGTACGGTGTGAGAGGGGGAAGGTGAAAGGGTGTATGTACGGTGTGAGAGGTGGAAGGTGAAAGGGTATATGTACGGTGCGAGAGGTGGAAGGTGAAAGGGTATATGTACGGTGTGAGAGGTGGAAGGTGAAAGGGTATATGTACGGTGTGAGAGGTGGAAGGTGAAAGGGTATATGTACGGTGTGAGAGGTGGAAGGTGAAAGGGTATATGTACGGTGTGAGAGGTGGAAGGTGAAAGGGTATATGTACGGTGTGAGATCTGGAAAGTGAAAGGGTATATATACGGTGTGATAGGTGGAAGGTGAAAGGGTATATGTACGGTGTGAGCGGTGGAAGATGAAAGGGTATATGTACGGTGTGAGAGGTGGAAGGTGAAAGGGTATATGTACGGTGTGAGTGGTGGGAGATGAAAGGGTATATGTACGGTGTGAGAGGTGGAAGGTGAAAGGGTATATGTGCGGTGTGAAAGGCGGAAGGTGAAAGGGTATATGTACGGTGTGAGAGGTGGAAGGTGAAAGGGTATATGTACGGTGTGAGAGGTGGAAGGTGAAAGGGTATATGGACGGAGTGAGAGGTGGAAGGTGAAAGGGTATATGTGCGGTGTGAGATGTGGAAAGTGAAAGGGTATATATACGATGTGAGAGGTGGGAGATGAAAGGGTATATGTACGGTGTGAGAGGTGGAAGGTGAAAGGGTATATGTACGGTGTGAGAGGTGGAAGGTGAAAGGGTATATGTACGGTGTGAGATGTGGAAAGTGAAAGGGTATATATACGGTGTGAGAGGTGAAAGGTGAAAGGGTATATGAACAGTGTGAGAGGTGGAAGGTGAAAGGGTATATGTACTGTGTGAGAGGTGGAAGGTGAAAGGGTATATGTACGGTGTGAGAGGCGGAAGGTGAAAGGGTATATGTACGGTGTGAGAGGTGGAAGGTGAAAGGGTATATGTACGGTGTGAGAGGTGGAAGGTGAAAGGGTATATGTACGGTGTGAGAGGTGGAAGGTGAAAGGGTATATGTACGGTGTGAGATGTGGAAATTGAAAGGTTATATATACGATGTGAGAGGTGGGAGATGAAAGGGTATATGTACGGTGTGAGAGGTGGAAGGTGAAAGGGCATATGTACGGTGTGAGAGGTGGAAAGTGAAAGGGTATATGTACGGTGTGAGATGTGGAAAGTGAAAGGGTATATATACGGTGTGAGAGGTGGAAGGTGAAAGGGTATATGAACAGTGTGAGAGGTGGAAGGTGAAAGAGTATATGTACTGTGTGAGAGGTGGAAGGTGAAAGGGTATATGTACGGTGTGAGAGGCGGAAGGTGAAAGGGTATATGTACGGTGTGAGAGGTAGAAGGTGAAATGGTATATGTACGGTGTGAGAGGTGGAAGGTGAAAGGGTATATATACGGTGTGAGAGGTGGAAGGTGAAAGGGTATTTGTACGGTGTGAGAGATTGAGGGTGGAGAGTATATATACGGTGTGAGAGGTGGGAGGTAAAAGGGTATAAGTACGTTGTGAGAGGTGGAAGGTGAAAGGGTATATGTACGGTGTGAGAGGTGGGAGATGAAAGGGTATATGTACGGATTGAGAGGTGGAAGGTGAAAGGGTATATGTACGGTGTGAGAGGTGGGAGATGAAAGGGTATATGTACGGTGTGAGAGGCGGAAGGTGAAAGGGTATATGTACGGTGTGAGAGGTGGAATGTGAAAGGGTATATGTACGGTGTGAGAGGTGGAAAGTGAAATGGTATATGTACCGTGTGAGAGGTGGAATGTGAATGGGTATATGCACGGTGTGAGAGGTGGAAGGTGAAAGGGTATATGTACGGTGTGAGAGGTGGAAGGTGAAAGGGTATATGTACGGTGTGAGAGGTGGAAGGTGAAAGGGTATATGCACGGTGTGAGAGGTGGAAGGTGAAAGGGTATATGTACGGTGTGAGAGGTAGAAGGTGAAAGGGTATATGTACGGTGTGAGAGGTGGAAGGTGAAAGGGTATATGTACGGTGTGAGAGGTGGAAGGTGAAAGGGTATATGTACGGTGTGAGAGGTGGAAGGTGAAAGGGTACATGTACGGTGTGAGAGGTGGAAGGTGAAAGGGTATATGTACGGTGTGAGAGGTGGAAGGTGAAAGGGTATATATACGGTGTGAGAGGTGGAAGGTGAAAGGGTATATGTACGGTGTGAGATCTGGAAAGTGAAAGGGTATATATACGGTGTGAGAGGTAGAAGGTGAAAGGGTATATGTACGGTGTGAGCGGTGGGAGATGAAAGGGTATATGTACGGTGTGAGAGGTGGAAGGTGAAAGGTTATATGTACGGTGTGAGTGGTGGGAGATGAAAGGGTATATGTACGGTATGAGAGGTGGAAGGTGAAAGGGTATATGTGCGGTGTGAAAGGCGGAAGGTGAAAGGGTATATGTACGGTGTGAGAGGTGGAAGGTGAAAGGGTATATGAACAGTGTGAGAGGTGGAAGGTGAAAGGGTATATGTACTATGTGAGAGGTGGAAGGTGAAAGGGTATATGTACGGTGTGAGAGGCGGAAGGTGAAAGGGCATATGTACGGTGTGAGAGGTGGAAGGTGAATGGGTATATGTACGGTGTGAGAGGTGGAAGGTGAAAGGGTATATGTACGGTGTGACAGGTGGAAGTTGAAAGGGTATATGTACGGTGTGAGAGGTGGAATGTGAAAGGGTATATGTACGGTGCGAGAGGTGGAAGGTGAAAGGGTATATGTACGGAGTGAGAGGTGGAAGGTGAAAGGGTATATGTACGGTGTGCGAGGTGGAAGGTGAAAGGGTATATGTACAGTGTGAGAGGTGGAAAGTGAAAGGGTATATATACGGTGTGAGAGGTGGGAGGTGTAAGGGTATATGTACGGTGTGAGAGGTGGAAGGTGAAAGGGTATATGTACGGTGTGAGAGGCGGAAGGTGAAAGGGTATATGTACGGTGTGAGAGGCGGAAGGTGAAAGGGTATATGTACGGTGTGAGAGGTAGAAGGTGAAATGGTATATGTACGGTGTGAGAGGTGGAAGGTGAAAGGGTATATATACGGTGTGAGAGGTGGAAGGTGAAAGGGTATTTGTACGGTGTGAGAGATTGAGGGTGGAGAGTATATATACGGTGTGAGAGGTGGGAGGTAAAAGGGTATAAGTACGTTGTGAGAGGTGGAAGGTGAAAGGGTATATGTACGGTGTGAGAGGTGGGAGATGAAAGGGTATATGTACGGATTGAGAGGTGGAAGGTGAAAGGGTATATGTACGGTGTGAGAGGTGGGAGATGAAAGGGTATATGTACGGTGTGAGAGGCGGAAGGTGAAAGGGTATATGTACGGTGTGAGAGGTGGAATGTGAAAGGGTATATGTACGGAGTGAGAGGTGGAAGGTGAAAGGGTATATTTACGGTGTGAGAGGTGGAAGGTGAAAGGGTATATGTACGGTGTGAGCGGTGGGAGATGAAAGGGTATATGTACGATGTGAGAGGTGGAAGGTGAAAGGGTATATGTACGGTGTGAGAGGTGGAAGGTGAAAGGGTATATGTACGGTGTGAGAGGTGGAAGGTGAACGGGTATATGTACGGTGTGAGAGGTGGAAGGTGAAAGGGTATATGTACGGTGTGAGAGGTGGAAGGTGAAAGGGTATATGTACGGTGTGAGAGGTGGAAGGTGAAAGGGTATATGTACGGTGTGAGAGGTGGAAGGTGAAATGCTATATGTACGGTGTGAGAGGTGGAAAGTGAAAGGGTATATGTACGGTGTGAGAGGTGGTAGGTGAAATGGCATATATACGGTGTGAGAAGTGGAAGGTGAAAGGGTATATGTACGGTGTGGGAGGTCGAAAGGTGAAAGGGTATATGTACGGTGTGAGAGGTGGAAGGTGAAAGGGTATATGTACGGTGTGAGAGGTGGAAGGTGAAAGGGTATATATACGGTGTGAGAGGTGGAAGGTGAAAGGGTATATGTACGGTGTGAGAGGTGGAAGGTGAAAGGGTACATGTACGGTGTGAGAGGTGGAAGCTGAAAGGGTATATGTACGGTGTGAGAGGTGGAAGGTGAAAGGGTATATGTACGGTGTGAGAGGTGGAAGGTGAAAGGGTATATGTACGGTGTGAGAGGTGGAAGGTGAAAGGGTATATGTACGGTGTGAGAGGTGGAAGGTGAAAGGGTATATGTACGGTGTGAGAGGGGGAAGGTGAAAGGGTGTATGTACGGTGTGAGAGGTGGAAGGTGAAAGGGTATATGTACGGTGCGAGAGGTGGAAGGTGAAAGGGTATATGTACGGTGTGAGAGGTGGAAGGTGAAAGGGTATATGTACGGTGTGAGAGGTGGAAGGTGAAAGGGTATATGTACGGTGTGAGAGGTGGAAGGTGAAAGGGTATATGTACGGTGTGAGAGGTGGAAGGTGAAAGGGTATATGTACGGTGTGAGATCTGGAAAGTGAAAGGGTATATATACGGTGTGATAGGTGGAAGGTGAAAGGGTATATGTACGGTGTGAGCGGTGGAAGATGAAAGGGTATATGTACGGTGTGAGAGGTGGAAGGTGAAAGGGTATATGTACGGTGTGAGTGGTGGGAGATGAAAGGGTATATGTACGGTGTGAGAGGTGGAAGGTGAAAGGGTATATGTGCGGTGTGAAAGGCGGAAGGTGAAAGGGTATATGTACGGTGTGAGAGGTGGAAGGTGAAAGGGTATATGTACGGTGTGAGAGGTGGAAGGTGAAAGGGTATATGGACGGAGTGAGAGGTGGAAGGTGAAAGGGTATATGTGCGGTGTGAGATGTGGAAAGTGAAAGGGTATATATACGATGTGAGAGGTGGGAGATGAAAGGGTATATGTACGGTGTGAGAGGTGGAAGGTGAAAGGGTATATGTACGGTGTGAGAGGTGGAAGGTGAAAGGGTATATGTACGGTGTGAGATGTGGAAAGTGAAAGGGTATATATACGGTGTGAGAGGTGAAAGGTGAAAGGGTATATGAACAGTGTGAGAGGTGGAAGGTGAAAGGGTATATTTACGGTGTGAGAGGTGGAAGGTGAAAGGGTATATGTACGGTGTGAGCGGTGGGAGATGAAAGGGTATATGTACGATGTGAGAGGTGGAAGGTGAAAGGGTATATGTACGGTGTGAGAGGTGGAAGGTGAAAGGGTATATGTACGGTGTGAGAGGTGGAAGGTGAACGGGTATATGTACGGTGTGAGAGGTGGAAGGTGAAATGGTATATGTACGGTGTGAGAGGTGGAAGGTGAAAGGGTATATGTACGGTGTGAGAGGTGGAAGGTGAAAGGGTATATGTACGGTGTGAGAGGTGGAAGGTGAAATGCTATATGTACGGTGTGAGAGGTGGAAAGTGAAAGGGTATATGTACGGTGTGAGAGGTGGTAGGTGAAATGGCATATATACGGTGTGAGAAGTGGAAGGTGAAAGGGTATATGTACGGTGTGGGAGGTCGAAAGGTGAAAGGGTATATGTACGGTGTGAGAGGTGGAAGGTGAAAGGGTATATGTACGGTGTGAGAGGTGGAAGGTGAAAGGGTATATATACGGTGTGAGAGGTGGAAGGTGAAAGGGTATATGTACGGTGTGAGAGGTGGAAGGTGAAAGGGTACATGTACGGTGTGAGAGGTGGAAGCTGAAAGGGTATATGTACGGTGTGAGAGGTGGAAGGTGAAAGGGTATATGTACGGTGTGAGAGGTGGAAGGTGAAAGGGTATATGTACGGTGTGAGAGGTGGAAGGTGAAAGGGTATATGTACGGTGTGAGAGGTGGAAGGTGAAAGGGTATATGTACGGTGTGAGAGGGGGAAGGTGAAAGGGTGTATGTACGGTGTGAGAGGTGGAAGGTGAAAGGGTATATGTACGGTGCGAGAGGTGGAAGGTGAAAGGGTATATGTACGGTGTGAGAGGTGGAAGGTGAAAGGGTATATGTACGGTGTGAGAGGTGGAAGGTGAAAGGGTATATGTACGGTGTGAGAGGTGGAAGGTGAAAGGGTATATGTACGGTGTGAGAGGTGGAAGGTGAAAGGGTATATGTACGGTGTGAGATCTGGAAAGTGAAAGGGTATATATACGGTGTGATAGGTGGAAGGTGAAAGGGTATATGTACGGTGTGAGCGGTGGAAGATGAAAGGGTATATGTACGGTGTGAGAGGTGGAAGGTGAAAGGGTATATGTACGGTGTGAGTGGTGGGAGATGAAAGGGTATATGTACGGTGTGAGAGGTGGAAGGTGAAAGGGTATATGTGCGGTGTGAAAGGCGGAAGGTGAAAGGGTATATGTACGGTGTGAGAGGTGGAAGGTGAAAGGGTATATGTACGGTGTGAGAGGTGGAAGGTGAAAGGGTATATGGACGGAGTGAGAGGTGGAAGGTGAAAGGGTATATGTGCGGTGTGAGATGTGGAAAGTGAAAGGGTATATATACGATGTGAGAGGTGGGAGATGAAAGGGTATATGTACGGTGTGAGAGGTGGAAGGTGAAAGGGTATATGTACGGTGTGAGAGGTGGAAGGTGAAAGGGTATATGTACGGTGTGAGATGTGGAAAGTGAAAGGGTATATATACGGTGTGAGAGGTGAAAGGTGAAAGGGTATATGAACAGTGTGAGAGGTGGAAGGTGAAAGGGTATATGTACTGTGTGAGAGGTGGAAGGTGAAAGGGTATATGTACGGTGTGAGAGGCGGAAGGTGAAAGGGTATATGTACGGTGTGAGAGGTGGAAGGTGAAAGGGTATATGTACGGTGTGAGAGGTGGAAGGTGAAAGGGTATATGTACGGTGTGAGAGGTGGAAGGTGAAAGGGTATATGTACGGTGTGAGATGTGGAAATTGAAAGGTTATATATACGATGTGAGAGGTGGGAGATGAAAGGGTATATGTACGGTGTGAGAGGTGGAAGGTGAAAGGGCATATGTACGGTGTGAGAGGTGGAAAGTGAAAGGGTATATGTACGGTGTGAGATGTGGAAAGTGAAAGGGTATATATACGGTGTGAGAGGTGGAAGGTGAAAGGGTATATGAACAGTGTGAGAGGTGGAAGGTGAAAGAGTATATGTACTGTGTGAGAGGTGGAAGGTGAAAGGGTATATGTACTTTGTGAGAGGCGGAAGGTGAAAGGGTATATGTACGGTGTGAGAGGTGGAAGGTGAAAGGGTATATGTACGGTGTGAGAGGTGGGAGATGAAAGGGTATATGTACGGTGTGAGGGGTGGAAGGTGAAAGGGTATATATACGGTGTGAGTGGTGGGAGATGAAAGGGTATATGTACGGTGTGAGAGGTGGAAGGTGAAATGGTATATGTGCGGTGTGAAAGGCGGAAGGTGAAAGGGTATATGTACGGTGTGAGAGGTGGAAGGTGAAAGGGTATATATACGGTGTGAGAAGTGGAAGGTGAAAGGGTATATGTACGGTGTGAGAGGTGGAAGGTGAAAGGATATATGTACGGTGTGAGATGTGGAAATTGAAAGGGTATATATACGATGTGAGAGGTGGGAGATGAAAGGGTATATGTACGGTGTGAGAGGTGGAAGGTGAAAGGGTATATGTACGGTGTGAGAGGTGGAAGGTGAAAGGGTAAATGTACGGTGTGAGATGTGAAAAGTGAAAGGGTATATATACGGTGTGAGAGGTGGAAGGTGAAAGGGTATATGTACCGTGTGAGAGGTGGAAGGTGAAAGGGTATATGTACTGTGTGAGAGGTGGAAGGTGAAAGGGTATATGTACGGTGTGAGAGGCGGAAGGTGAAAGGGTATATGTACGGTGTGAGAGGTGGAAGGTGAATGGGTATATGTACGGTGTGAGAGCTGGAAGGTGAAAGGGTATATGTACGGTGTGAGATGTAGAAAGTGAAAGGGTATATATACGGTGTGAGGGGTGGCAGGTGAAAGGGTATATGTACGGTGTGAGAGGTGGAAGGTGAAAGGGTATATGTACGGTGTGAGAGGTGGAAGGTAAAAGGGTATATGTACGGTGTGAGAGGTGGAAGGTGAAATGCTATATCTACGGTGTGAGAGGTGGAAGGTGGAGGGTATATATACGGTGTGAGAGGTGGAAGGTGAAAGGGTACATGTACTGTGTGAGAGGTGGAAGGTGAAAGGGTATATGTACGGTGTCAGAGGTGGAAGGTGAAAGGTTATATGTACGGTGTGAGAGGTGTATGGTGAAAGGGTATATGTACGGTGTGAGTGGTGGGAGATGAAAGGGTATATGTACGGTGTGAGAGGTGGACAGTGAAAGGGTATATGTGCGGTGTGAAAGGCGGAAGGTGAAAGGGTATATGTACCGTGTGAGAGGTGGAAGGTGAAAGGGTATATGTACGGTGTAAGAGGTGGAAAGTGAAAGGGTATATGTACGGTGTGAGAGGTGGAAGGTGAAAGGGTATATGTACGGTGTGAGATGTGGAAAGTGAAAGGGTATATATACGATGTGAGAGGTGGGAGATGAAAGGGTATATGTACGGTGTGAGAGGTGGAAGGTGAAAGGGTATATGTACGGTGTGAGATGTGGAAAGTGAAAAGGTATATATACGGTGTGAGAGGTGGAAGGTGAAAGGGTATATGTACAGCGTGAGATGTGGAAAGTGAAAGGGTATATATACGGGGTGAGAGGTGGAAGGTGAAAGGGTATATGTACAGCGTGAGAGGTGGAAGGTGAAAGGGTATATGTACTGTGTGAGAGGTGGAAGGTGAAAGGGTATATGTACGGAGTGAGAGGCGGAAGGTGAAAGGGCATATGTACGGTGTGAGAGGTGGAAGGTGAATGGGTATATGTACGGTGTGAGAGGGGGAAGGTGAAAGGGTATATGTACGGTGTGAGAGGTAGAAGGTGAAAGGGTATATGTACGGTGTGAGAGGTGGAATGTGAAAGGGTATATGTACGGTGTGAGAGGTGGAAGGTGAAAGGGTATATGTACGGTGTGAGAGGTGGAAGGTGAAAGGGTATATGTACGGTGTGAGAGGTGGAAGGTGAAAGGGTATATGTACGGTGTGAGAGGTGGAAGGTGAAAGGGTATATGTACGGTGTGAGATGTGGAAAGTGAAAGGGTATATGTACGGTGTGAGAGGTGGAAGGTGAAAGGGTATATGTACGGTGTGAGAGGTGGAAGGTGAAAGGGTATATGTACGGTGTGAGGGGTGGGAGGTGAAAGGGTATATGTACGGTGTGAGATGTGGAAAGTGAAAAGGTATATATACGGTGTGAGAGGTGGAAGGTGAAAGGGTATATGTACAGCGTGAGATGTGGAAAGTGAAAGGGTATATATACGGGGTGAGAGGTGGAAGGTGAAAGGGTATATGTACAGCGTGAGAGGTGGAAGGTGAAAGGGTATATGTACTGTGTGAGAGGTGGAAGGTGAAAGGGTATATGTACGGTGTGAGAGGCGGCAGGTGAAAGGGCATATGTACGGTGTGAGAGGTGGAAGGTGAATGGGTATATGTACGGTGTGAGAGGGGGAAGGTGAAAGGGTATATGTACGGTGTGAGAGGTAGAAGGTGAAAGGGTATATGTACGGTATGAGAGGTGGAACGTGAAAGGGTATATGTACGGTGTGAGAGGTGGAAGGTGAAAGGGTATATGTACGGTGTGAGAGGTGGAAGGTGAAAGGGTATATGTACGGTGTGAGAGGTGGAAGGTGAAAGGGTATATGTACGGTGTGAGAGGTGGAAGGTGAAAGGGTATATGTACGGTGTGAGATGTGGAAAGTGAAAGGGTATATGTACGGTGTGAGAGGTGGAAGGTGAAAGGGTATATGTACGGTGTGAGAGGTGGAAGGTGAAAGGGTATATATACGGTGTGAGGGGTGGGAGGTGAAAGGGTATATGTACGGTGTGAGAGGTGGAAGGTGAAATGCTATATGTACGGTGTGAGAGGTGGAAAGTGAAAGGGTATATGTACGGTGTGAGAGGTGGTAGGTGAAATGGCATATATACGGTGTGAGAAGTGGAAGGTGAAAGGGTATATGTACGGTGTGGGAGGTCGAAAGGTGAAAGGGTATATGTACGGTGTGAGAGGTGGAAGGTGAAAGGGTATATGTACGGTGTGAGAGGTGGAAGGTGAAAGGGTATATATACGGTGTGAGAGGTGGAAGGTGAAAGGGTATATGTACGGTGTGAGAGGTGGAAGGTGAAAGGGTACATGTACGGTGTGAGAGGTGGAAGCTGAAAGGGTATATGTACGGTGTGAGAGGTGGAAGGTGAAAGGGTATATGTACGGTGTGAGAGGTGGAAGGTGAAAGGGTATATGTACGGTGTGAGAGGTGGAAGGTGAAAGGGTATATGTACGGTGTGAGAGGTGGAAGGTGAAAGGGTATATGTACGGTGTGAGAGGGGGAAGGTGAAAGGGTGTATGTACGGTGTGAGAGGTGGAAGGTGAAAGGGTATATGTACGGTGCGAGAGGTGGAAGGTGAAAGGGTATATGTACGGTGTGAGAGGTGGAAGGTGAAAGGGTATATGTACGGTGTGAGAGGTGGAAGGTGAAAGGGTATATGTACGGTGTGAGAGGTGGAAGGTGAAAGGGTATATGTACGGTGTGAGATCTGGAAAGTGAAAGGGTATATATACGGTGTGATAGGTGGAAGGTGAAAGGGTATATGTACGGTGTGAGCGGTGGAAGATGAAAGGGTATATGTACGGTGTGAGAGGTGGAAGGTGAAAGGGTATATGTACGGTGTGAGTGGTGGGAGATGAAAGGGTATATGTACGGTGTGAGAGGTGGAAGGTGAAAGGGTATATGTGCGGTGTGAAAGGCGGAAGGTGAAAGGGTATATGTACGGTGTGAGAGGTGGAAGGTGAAAGGGTATATGTACGGTGTGAGAGGTGGAAGGTGAAAGGGTATATGGACGGAGTGAGAGGTGGAAGGTGAAAGGGTATATGTGCGGTGTGAGATGTGGAAAGTGAAAGGGTATATATACGATGTGAGAGGTGGGAGATGAAAGGGTATATGTACGGTGTGAGAGGTGGAAGGTGAAAGGGTATATGTACGGTGTGAGAGGTGGAAGGTGAAAGGGTATATGTACGGTGTGAGATGTGGAAAGTGAAAGGGTATATATACGGTGTGAGAGGTGAAAGGTGAAAGGGTATATGAACAGTGTGAGAGGTGGAAGGTGAAAGGGTATATGTACTGTGTGAGAGGTGGAAGGTGAAAGGGTATATGTACGGTGTGAGAGGCGGAAGGTGAAAGGGTATATGTACGGTGTGAGAGGTGGAAGGTGAAAGGGTATATGTACGGTGTGAGAGGTGGAAGGTGAAAGGGTATATGTACGGTGTGAGAGGTGGAAGGTGAAAGGGTATATGTACGGTGTGAGATGTGGAAATTGAAAGGGTATATATACGATGTGAGAGGTGGGAGATGAAAGGGTATATGTACGGTGTGAGAGGTGGAAGGTGAAAGGGCATATGTACGGTGTGAGAGGTGGAAGGTGAAAGGGTATATGTACGGTGTGAGATGTGGAAAGTGAAAGGGTATATATACGGGGTGAGAGGTGGAAGGTGAAAGGGTATATGAACAGTGTGAGAGGTGGAAGGTGAAAGAGTATATGTACTGTGTGAGAGGTGGAAGGTGAAAGGGTATATGTACTTTGTGAGAGGCGGAAGGTGAAAGGGTATATGTACGGTGTGAGAGGTGGAAGGTGAAAGGGTATATGTACGGTGTGAGAGGTGGGAGATGAAAGGGTATATGTACGGGGTGAGGGGTGGAAGGTGAAAGGGTATATATACGGTGTGAGTGGTGGGAGATGAAAGGGTATATGTACGGTGTGAGAGGTGGAAGGTGAAATGGTATATGTGCGGTGTGAAAGGCGGAAGGTGAAAGGGTATATGTACGGTGTGAGAGGTGGAAGGTGAAAGGGTATATATACGGTGTGAGAAGTGGAAGGTGAAAGGGTATATGTACGGTGTGAGAGGTGGAAGGTGAAAGGATATATGTACGGTGTGAGATGTGGAAATTGAAAGGGTATATATACGATGTGAGAGGTGGGAGATGAAAGGGTATATGTACGGTGTGAGAGGTGGAAGGTGAAAGGGTATATGTACGGTGTGAGAGGTGGAAGGTGAAAGGGTAAATGTACGGTGTGAGATGTGAAAAGTGAAAGGGTATATATACGGTGTGAGAGGTGGAAGGTGAAAGGGTATATGTACCGTGTGAGAGGTGGAAGGTGAAAGGGTATATGTACTGTGTGAGAGGTGGAAGGTGAAAGGGTATATGTACGGTGTGAGAGGCGGAAGGTGAAAGGGTATATGTACGGTGTGAGAGGTGGAAGGTGAATGGGTATATGTACGGTGTGAGAGCTGGAAGGTGAAAGGGTATATGTACGGTGTGAGATGTAGAAAGTGAAAGGGTATATATACGGTGTGAGGGGTGGCAGGTGAAAGGGTATATGTACGGTGTGAGAGGTGGAAGGTGAAAGGGTATATGTACGGTGTGAGAGGTGGAAGGTAAAAGGGTATATGTACGGTGTGAGAGGTGGAAGGTGAAATGCTATATCTACGGTGTGAGAGGTGGAAGGTGGAGGGTATACATACGGTGTGAGAGGTGGAAGGTGAAAGGGTACATGTACTGTGTGAGAGGTGGAAGGTGAAAGGGTATATGTACGGTGTCAGAGGTGGAAGGTGAAAGGTTATATGTACGGTGTGAGAGGTGTATGGTGAAAGGGTATATGTACGGTGTGAGTGGTGGGAGATGAAAGGGTATATGTACGGTGTGAGAGGTGGACAGTGAAAGGGTATATGTGCGGTGTGAAAGGCGGAAGGTGAAAGGGTATATGTACCGTGTGAGAGGTGGAAGGTGAAAGGGTATATGTACGGTGTAAGAGGTGGAAAGTGAAAGGGTATATGTACGGTGTGAGAGGTGGAAGGTGAAAGGGTATATGTACGGTGTGAGATGTGGAAAGTGAAAGGGTATATATACGATGTGAGAGGTGGGAGATGAAAGGGTATATGTACGGTGTGAGAGGTGGAAGGTGAAAGGGTATATGTACGGTGTGAGATGTGGAAAGTGAAAAGGTATATATACGGTGTGAGAGGTGGAAGGTGAAAGGGTATATGTACAGCGTGAGATGTGGAAAGTGAAAGGGTATATATACGGGGTGAGAGGTGGAAGGTGAAAGGGTATATGTACAGCGTGAGAGGTGGAAGGTGAAAGGGTATATGTACTGTGTGAGAGGTGGAAGGTGAAAGGGTATATGTACGGAGTGAGAGGCGGAAGGTGAAAGGGCATATGTACGGTGTGAGAGGTCGAAGGTGAATGGGTATATGTACGGTGTGAGAGGGGGAAGGTGAAAGGGTATATGTACGGTGTGAGAGGTAGAAGGTGAAAGGGTATATGTACGGTGTGAGAGGTGGAATGTGAAAGGGTATATGTACGGTGTGAGAGGTGGAAGGTGAAAGGGTATATGTACGGTGTGAGAGGTGGAAGGTGAAAGGGTATATGTACGGTGTGAGAGGTGGAAGGTGAAAGGGTATATGTACGGTGTGAGAGGTGGAAGGTGAAAGGGTATATGTACGGTGTGAGATGTGGAAAGTGAAAGGGTATATGTACGGTGTGAGAGGTGGAAGGTGAAAGGGTATATGTACGGTGTGAGAGGTGGAAGGTGAAAGGGTATATGTACGGTGTGAGGGGTGGGAGGTGAAAGGGTATATGTACGGTGTGAGATGTGGAAAGTGAAAAGGTATATATACGGTGTGAGAGGTGGAAGGTGAAAGGGTATATGTACAGCGTGAGATGTGGAAAGTGAAAGGGTATATATACGGGGTGAGAGGTGGAAGGTGAAAGGGTATATGTACAGCGTGAGAGGTGGAAGGTGAAAGGGTATATGTACTGTGTGAGAGGTGGAAGGTGAAAGGGTATATGTACGGTGTGAGAGGCGGCAGGTGAAAGGGCATATGTACGGTGTGAGAGGTGGAAGGTGAATGGGTATATGTACGGTGTGAGAGGGGGAAGGTGAAAGGGTATATGTACGGTGTGAGAGGTAGAAGGTGAAAGGGTATATGTACGGTATGAGAGGTGGAACGTGAAAGGGTATATGTACGGTGTGAGAGGTGGAAGGTGAAAGGGTATATGTACGGTGTGAGAGGTGGAAGGTGAAAGGGTATATGTACGGTGTGAGAGGTGGAAGGTGAAAGGGTATATGTACGGTGTGAGAGGTGGAAGGTGAAAGGGTATATGTACGGTGTGAGATGTGGAAAGTGAAAGGGTATATGTACGGTGTGAGAGGTGGAAGGTGAAAGGGTATATGTACTGTGTGAGAGGTGGAAGGTGAAAGGGTATATATACGGTGTGAGGGGTGGGAGGTGAAAGGGTATATGTACGGTGTGAGAGGTGGAAGGTGAAAGGGTATATGTACGGTGTGAGAGGTGGAAGGTGAAAGGGTATATGTACGGTGTGAGATGTGGAAAGTGAAAGGGTATATATACGATGTGAGAGGTGGGAGATGAAAGGTTATATGTACGGTGTGAGAGGTGGAAGGTGAAAGGGTATATGTACCGTGTGAGAGGTGGAAGGTGAAAGGGTATATGTACTGTGTGAGAGGTGGAAGGTGAAAGGGTATATGTACGGTGTGAGAGGCGGAAGGTGAAAGGGTATATGTACGGTGTGAGAGGTGGAAGGTGAATGGGTATATGTACGGTGTGAGAGCTGGAAGGTGAAAGGGTATATGTACGGTGTGAGATGTAGAAAGTGAAAGGGTATATATACGGTGTGAGGGGTGGGAGGTGAAAGGGTATATGTACGGTGTGAGAGGTGGAAGGTGAAAGGGTATATGTACGGTGTGAGAGGTGGAAGGTGAAAGGGTATATGTACGGTGTGAGAGGTGGAAGGTGAAATGCTATATGTACGGTGTGAGAAGTGGAAGGGGGAGGGTATATATACGGTGTGAGAGGTGGAAGGTGAAAGGGTACATGTACTGTGAGAGAGGTGGAAGGTGAAAGGGTATATGTACGGTGTCAGAGGTGGAAGGTGAAAGGTTATATGTACGGTGTGAGAGGTGTATGGTGAAAGGGTATATGTACGGTGTGAGTGGTGGGAGATGAAAGGGTATATGTACGGTGTGAGAGGTGGAAGGTGAAAGGGTATATGTGCGGTGTGAAAGGCGGAAGGTGAAAGGGTATATGTACCGTGTGAGAGGTGGAAGGTGAAAGGGTATATGTACGGTGTAAGAGGTGGAAAGTGAAAGGGTATATGTACGGTGTGAGAGGTGGAAGGTGAAAGGGTATATGTACGGTGTGAGATGTGTAAAGTGAAAGGGTATATATACGATGTGAGAGGTGGGAGATGAAAGGGTATATGTACGGTGTGAGAGGTGGAAGGTGAAAGGGTATATGTACGGTGTGAGATGTGGAAAGTGAAAAGGTATATATACGGTGTGAGAGGTGGAAGGTGAAAGGGTATATGTACAGCGTGAGATGTGGAAAGTGAAAGGGTATATATACGGGGTGAGAGGTGGAAGGTGAAAGGGTATATGTACAGCGTGAGAGGTGGAAGGTGAAAGGGTATATGTACTGTGTGAGAGGTGGAAGGTGAAAGGGTATATGTACGGTGTGAGAGGCGGAAGGCGAAAGGGCATATGTACGGTGTGAGAGGTGGAAGGTGAATGGGTATATGTACGGTGTGAGAGGGGGAAGGTGAAAGGGTATATGTACGGTGTGAGAGGTAGAAGGTGAAAGGGTATATGTACGGTGTGAGAGGTGGAATGTGAAAGGGTATATGTACGGTGTGAGAGGTGGAAGGTGAAAGGGTATATGTACGGTGTGAGAGGTGGAAGGTGAAAGGGTATATGTACGGTGTGAGAGGTGGAAGGTGAAAGGGTATATGTACGGTGTGAGAGGTGGAAGGTGAAAGGGTATATGTACGGTGTGAGATGTGGAAAGTGAAAGGGTATATGTACGGTGTGAGAGGTGGAAGGTGAAAGGGTATATGTACGGTGTGAGAGGTGGAAGGTGAAAGGGTATATGTACGGTGTGAGGGGTGGGAGGTGAAAGGGTATATGTACGGTGTGAGATGTGGAAAGTGAAAAGGTATATATACGGTGTGAGAGGTGGAAGGTGAAAGGGTATATGTACAGCGTGAGATGTGGAAAGTGAAAGGGTATATATACGGGGTGAGAGGTGGAAGGTGAAAGGGTATATGTACAGCGTGAGAGGTGGAAGGTGAAAGGGTATATGTACTGTGTGAGAGGTGGAAGGTGAAAGGGTATATGTACGGTGTGAGAGGCGGAAGGTGAAAGGGCATATGTACGGTGTGAGAGGTGGAAGGTGAATGGGTATATGTACGGTGTGAGAGGGGGAAGGTGAAAGGGTATATGTACGGTGTGAGAGGTAGAAGGTGAAAGGGTATATGTACGGTATGAGAGGTGGAATGTGAAAGGGTATATGTACGGTGTGAGAGGTGGAAGGTGAAAGGGTATATGTACGGTGTGAGAGGTGGAAGGTGAAAGGGTATATGTACGGTGTGAGAGGTGGAAGGTGAAAGGGTATATGTACGGTGTGAGAGGTGGAAGGTGAAAGGGTATATGTACGGTGTGAGATGTGGAAAGTGAAAGGGTATATGTACGGTGTGAGAGGTGGAAGGTGAAAGGGTATATGTACGGTGTGAGAGGTGGAAGGTGAACGGGTATATATACGGTGTGAGGGGTGGGAGGTGAAAGGGTATATGTACGGTGTGAGAGGTGGAAGATGAAAGGGTATATACACGGTGTGAGAGGTGGAAGGTGAAAGGGTATATGTACGGTGTGAGAGGTGGAAGGTGAAAGGGTATATGTACGGTGTGAGTGGTGGGAGATGAAAGGGTGTATGTACGGTGTGAGAGGTGGAAGGTGAAAGGGTATATGTACGGTGTGAGTGGTGGGAGATGAAAGGGTATATGTACGGTGTGAGAGGTGGAAGGTGAAAGGGTATATGTGCGGTGTGAAAGGCGGAAGGTGAAAGGGTATATGTACGGTGTGAGAGGTGGAAGGTGAAAGGGTATATATACGGTGTGAGAGGTGGAAGGTGAAAGGGTATATGTACGGTGTGAGAGGTGGAAGGTGAAAGGGTATATGTACGGTGTGAGATGTGGAAATTGAAAGGGTATATGTACGATGTGAGAGGTGGGAGATGAAAGAGTATACGTACGGTGTGAGAGGTGGAAGGTGAAAGGGTATATGTACGATGCGAGAGGTGGAAGGTGAAAGGGTAAATGTACGGTGTGAGATGTGAAAAATGAAAGGGTATATGTACGGTGTGAGAGGTGGAAGGTGAAAGGGTATATGTACCGTGTGAGAGGTGGAAGGTGAAAGGGTATATGTACGGTGTGAGAGGTGGAAGGTGAATGGGTATATGTACGGTGTGAGAGGCGGAAGGTGAAAGGGTATATGTACGGTGTGAGAGGTGGAAGGTGAATGGGTATATGTACGGTGTGAGAGCCGGAAGGTGAAAGGGTATATGTACGGTGTGAGATGTGGAAAGTGAAAGGGTATATATACGGTGTGAGGGGTGGGAGGTGAAAGGGTATATGTACGGTGTGACAGGCGGAAGGTGAAAGGGTATATGTACAGCGTGAGATGTGGAAAGTGAAAGGGTATATATACGGGGTGAGAGGTGGAAGGTGAAAGGGTATATGTACAGCGTGAGAGGTGGAAGGTGAAAGGGTATATGTACTGTGTGAGAGGTGGAAGGTGAAAGGGTATATGTACGGAGTGAGAGGCGGAAGGTGAAAGGGCATATGTACGGTGTGAGAGGTGGAAGGTGAATGGGTATATGTACGGTGTGAGAGGGGGAAAGTGAAAGGGTATATGTACGGTGTGAGAGGTAGAAGGTGAAAGGGTATATGTACGGTGTGAGAGGTGGAATGTGAAAGGGTATATGTACGGTGTGAGAGGTGGAAGGTGAAAGGGTATATGTACGGTGTGAGAGGTGGAAGGTGAAAGGGTATATGTACGGTGTGAGAGGTGGAAGGTGAAAGGGTATATGTACGGTGTGAGAGGTGGAAGGTGAAAGGGTATATGCACGGTGTGAGATGTGGAAAGTGAAAGGGTATATGTACGGTGTGAGAGGTGGAAGGTGAAAGGGT
The DNA here is from genome assembly GCA_964019135.1 of Arenicola marina. Classification (NCBI taxonomy): domain Eukaryota; kingdom Metazoa; phylum Annelida; class Polychaeta; family Arenicolidae; genus Arenicola; species Arenicola marina. The sequence continues at coordinate 32,720,179 of OZ025249.1, read as the reverse complement.
ATATGTACGGTGTGAGAGGTGGAAGGTGAAAGGGTATATGTACGGTGTGAGGGGTGGGAGGTGAAAGGGTATATGTACGGTGTGAGATGTGGAAAGTGAAAAGGTATATATACGGTGTGAGAGGTGGAAGGTGAAAGGGTATATGTACAGCGTGAGATATGGAAAGTGAAATCGTATATATACGGGGTGAGAGGTGGAAGGTGAAAGGGTATATGTACAGCGTGAGAGGTGGAAGGTGAAAGGGTATATGTACTGTGTGAGAGGTGGAAGGTGAAAGGGTATATGTACGGTGTGAGAGGCGGCAGGTGAAAGGGCATATGTACGGTGTGAGAGGTGGAAGGTGAATGGGTATATGTACGGTGTGAGAGGGGGAAGGTGAAAGGGTATATGTACGGTGTGAGAGGTAGAAGGTGAAAGGGTATATGTACGGTATGAGAGGTGGAATGTGAAAGGGTATATGTACGGTGTGAGAGGTGGAAGGTGAAAGGGTATATGTACGGTGTGAGAGGTGGAAGGTGAAAGGGTATATGTACGGTGTGAGAGGTGGAAGGTGAAAGGGTATATGTACGGTGTGAGAGGTGGAAGGTGAAAGGGTATATGTACGGTGTGAGATGTGGAAAGTGAAAGGGTATATGTACGGTGTGAGAGGTGGAAGGTGAAAGGGTATATGTACGGTGTGAGAGGTGGAAGGTGAAAGGGTATATATACGGTGTGAGGGGTGGGAGGTGAAAGGGTATATGTACGGTGTGAGAGGTGGAAGGTGAAAGGGTATATGTACGGTGTGAGAGGTGGAAGGTGAAAGGGTATATGTACGGTGTGAGATGTGGAAAGTGAAAGGGTATATATACGATGTGAGAGGTGGGAGATGAAAGGTTATATGTACGGTGTGAGAGGTGGAAGGTGAAAGGGTATATGTACCGTGTGAGAGGTGGAAGGTGAAAGGGTATATGTACTGTGTGAGAGGTGGAAGGTGAAAGGGTATATGTACGGTGTGAGAGGCGGAAGGTGAAAGGGTATATGTACGGTGTGAGAGGTGGAAGGTGAATGGGTATATGTACGGTGTGAGAGCTGGAAGGTGAAAGGGTATATGTACGGTGTGAGATGTAGAAAGTGAAAGGGTATATATACGGTGTGAGGGATGGGAGGTGAAAGGGTATATGTACGGTGTGAGAGGTGGAAGGTGAAAGGGTATATGTACGGTGTGAGAGGTGGAAGGTGAAAGGGTATATGTACGGTGTGAGAGGTGGAAGGTGAAATGCTATATGTACGGTGTGAGAAGTGGAAGGGGGAGGGTATATATACGGTGTGAGAGGTGGAAGGTGAAAGGGTACATGTTCTGTGTGAGAGGTGGAAGGTGAAAGGGTATATGTACGGTGTCAGAGGTGGAAGGTGAAAGGTTATATGTACGGTGTGAGAGGTGTATGGTGATAGGGTATATGTACGGTGTGAGTGGTGGGAGATGAAAGGGTATATGTACGGTGTGAGAGGTGGAAGGTGAAAGGGTATATGTGCGGTGTGAAAGGCGGAAGGTGAAAGGGTATATGTACCGTGTGAGAGGTGGAAGGTGAAAGGGTATATGTACGGTGTAAGAGGTGGAAAGTGAAAGGGTATATGTACGGTGTGAGAGGTGAAAGGTGAAAGGGTATATGTACGGTGTGAGATGTGGAAAGTGAAAGGGTATATATACGATGTGAGAGGTGGGAGATGAAAGGGTATATGTACGGTGTGAGAGGTGGAAGGTGAAAGGGTATATGTACGGTGTGAGATGTGGAAAGTGAAAAGGTATATATACGGTGTGAGAGGTGGAAGGTGAAAGGGTATATGTACAGCGTGAGATGTGGAAAGTGAAAGGGTATATATACGGGGTGAGAGGTGGAAGGTGAAAGGGTATATGTACAGCGTGAGAGGTGGAAGGTGAAAGGGTATATGTACTGTGTGAGAGGTGGAAGGTGAAAGGGTATATGTACGGTGTGAGAGGCGGAAGGCGAAAGGGCATATGTACGGTGTGAGAGGTGGAAGGTGAATGGGTATATGTACGGTGTGAGAGGGGGAAGGTGAAAGGGTATATGTACGGTGTGAGAGGTAGAAGGTGAAAGGGTATATGTACGGTGTGAGAGGTGGAATGTGAAAGGGTATATGTACGGTGTGAGAGGTGGAAGGTGAAAGGGTATATGTACGGTGTGAGAGGTGGAAGGTGAAAGGGTATATGTAAGGTGTGAGAGGTGGAAGGTGAAAGGGTATATGTACGGTGTGAGAGGTGGAAGGTGAAAGGGTATATGTACGGTATGAGAGGTGGAATGTGAAAGGGTATATGTACGGTGTGAGAGGTGGAAGGTGAAAGGGTATATGTACGGTGTGAGAGGTGGAAGGTGAAAGGGTATATGTACGGTGTGAGAGGTGGAAGGTGAAAGGGTATATGTACGGTGTGAGAGGTGGAAGGTGAAAGGGTATATGTACGGTGTGAGATGTGGAAAGTGAAAGGGTATATGTACGGTGTGAGAGGTGGAAGGTGAAAGGGTATATGTACGGTGTGAGAGGTGGAAGGTGAACGGGTATATATACGGTGTGAGGGGTGGGAGGTGAAAGGGTATATGTACGGTGTGAGAGGTGGAAGATGAAAGGGTATATACACGGTGTGAGAGGTGGAAGGTGAAAGGGTATATGTACGGTGTGAGAGGTGGAAGGTGAAAGGGTATATGTACGGTGTGAGTGGTGGGAGATGAAAGGGTGTATGTACGGTGTGAGAGGTGGAAGGTGAAAGGGTATATGTACGGTGTGAGTGGTGGGAGATGAAAGGGTATATGTACGGTGTGAGAGGTGGAAGGTGAAAGGGTATATGTGCGGTGTGAAAGGCGGAAGGTGAAAGGGTATATGTACGGTGTGAGAGGTGGAAGGTGAAAGGGTATATATACGGTGTGAGAGGTGGAAGGTGAAAGGGTATATGTACGGTGTGAGAGGTGGAAGGTGAAAGGGTATATGTACGGTGTGAGATGTGGAAATTGAAAGGGTATATATACGATGTGAGAGGTGGGAGATGAAAGAGTATACGTACGGTGTGAGAGGTGGAAGGTGAAAGGGTATATGTACGATGCGAGAGGTGGAAGGTGAAAGGGTAAATGTACGGTGTGAGATGTGAAAAATGAAAGGGTATATATACGGTGTGAGAGGTGGAAGGTGAAAGGGTATATGTACCGTGTGAGAGGTGGAAGGTGAAAGGGTATATGTACGGTGTGAGAGGTGGAAGGTGAATGGGTATATGTACGGTGTGAGAGGCGGAAGGTGAAAGGGTATATGTACGGTGTGAGAGGTGGAAGGTGAATGGGTATATGTACGGTGTGAGAGCTGGAAGGTGAAAGGGTATATGTACGGTGTGAGATGTGGAAAGTGAAAGGGTATATATACGGTGTGAGGGGTGGGAGGTGAAAGGGTATATGTACGGTGTGACAGGCGGAAGGTGAAAGGGTATATGTACGGTGTGAGAGGTGGAAGGTGAATGGGTATATGTACGGTGTGAGAGCTGGAAGGTGAAAGGGTATATGTACGGTGTGAGATGTGGAAAGTGAAAGGGTATATATACGGTGTGAGGGGTGGGAGATGAAAGGGTATATGTACGGTGTGAGAGGTGGAAGGTGAAAGGGTATATGTACGGTGTGAGAGGTGGAAGGTGAAAGGGTATATGTACGGTGTGAGAGGTGGAAGGTGAAATGCTATATGTACGGTGTGAGGGGTGGAAAGTGGAGGGTATATATACGGTGTGAGAGGTGGAAGGTGAAAGGGTACATGTACGGTGTGAGAGGTGGAAGGTGAAACGGTATATGTACGGTGTCAGAGGTGGAAGCTGAAAGGGTATATGTACGGTGTGAGAGGTGTATGGTGAAAGGGTATATGTACGGTGTGAGTGGTGGGAGATGAAAGGGTATATGTACGGTGTGAGAGGTGGAAGGTGAAAGGGTATATGTGCGGTGTGAAAGGCGGAAGGTGAAAGGGTATATGTACGGTGTGAGAGGTGGAAGGTGAAAGGGTATATGTACGGTGTGAGAGGTGGAAGGTGAAAGGGTATATGTACGGTGTGAGAGGTGGAAGGTGAAAGGGTATATGTACGTTGTGAGATGTGGAAAGTGAAAGGGTATACATACGATGTGAGAGGTGGGAAATGAAAGGGTATATGTACGGTGTGAGAGGTGGAAGGTGAAAGGGTATATGTACGGTGTGAGAGGTGGAAGGTGAAAGGGTATATGTACGGTGCGAGATGTGGAAAGTGAAAGGGTATATATACGGTGTGAGAGGTGGAAGGTGAAAGGGTATATGTACAGCGTGAGAGGTGGAAGGTGAAAGTGTATATGTACCGTGTGAGAGGTGGGAAATGAAAGGGTATATGTACGGTGTGAGAGGTGGAAGGTGAAAGGGTATATGTACGGTGTGAGATGTGGAAGGAGAAAGGGTATATGTACGGTGTGAGATGTGGCAGGTGAAAGGGTATATGTACGGTGTGAGAGGTGGAAGGTGAAAGGGTATATGTACGGTGTGAGAGGTGGAAGGTGAAAGGGTATATGTACGGTGTGAAAGGTGGAAGGTGAAATGGTAAATGTACGGTGTGTGAGGTGGGAGATGAAAGGGTATATGTACGGTGTGAGAGGTGGAAGTTGAAAGGGTATATATACGGTGTGAGAGGTGGAAGGTGAAAGAGTATATGTACGGTGTGAGAGGTGGAAGGTGAAAGGGTATATGTACGCTGTGAGAGGTGGAAGGTGAAAGGGTATATGTACGGTGTGAGAGGTGGAAGGTGAAAGGGTATATGTACGGTGTGAGAGGTGGAAGGTGAAAGGGTATATGTACGGTGTGAGAGGCGGAAGGTGAAAAGGTATATGTACGGTGTGAGAGGTGGAAGGTGAAAGGGTATATATGTACGGTGTGAGAGGTGGAAGGTGAAAGGGTATATGTACGGTGTGAGAGGTGGAAGGTGAAAGGGTATATGTACGGTGTGAGAGGTGGAAGGTGAAAGGGTATATATGTACGGTGTGAGAGGTGGAAGGTGAAAGGGTATATGTACGGTGTGAGAGGCGGAAGGTGAAAGGGTATATGTACGGTGTGAGAGGTGGAAGGTGAATGGGTATATGTACGGTGTGAGAGCTGGAAGGTGAAAGGGTATATGTACGGTGTGAGATGTGGAAAGTGAAAGGGTATATATACGGTGTGAGGGGTGGGAGGTGAAAGGGTATATGTACGGTGTTAGAGGTGGAAGGTGAAAGGGGATATGTACGGTGTGAGAGGTGGAAGGTGAAAGGGTATATGTACGGTGTGAGAGGTGGAAGGTGAAATGCTATATGTACGGTGTGAGAGGTGGAAGGTGGAGGGTATATATACGGTGTGAGAGGTCGAAGGTGAAAGGGTACATGTACGGTGTGAGAGGTGGAAGGTGAAAGGGTATATGTACGGTGTGAGATGTGGAAAGTGAAAGGGTATATATACGGTGTGAGAGGTGGGAGGTGAAAGGGTATATGTACGGTGTGAGAGGTGGAAGGCGAAAGGGTATATGTACTGTGTGAGAGGCGGAAGGTGAAAGGGTATATGTACGGTGTGAGAGGTGGAAGGTGAAATGGTATATGTAGGGTGTGAGAGGTGGAAGGTGAAAGGGTATCTGTACGGTGTGAGAGGTGGAAGGTGAAAGGGTATATGTACGGTGTGAGAGGTGGAAGGTGAAAGGGTATATGTACGGTGTGAGAGGTGGAAGGTGAAAGGGTATATGTACGGTGTGAGAGGTGGAAGGTCAAAGTGTATATGTACCGTGTGAGAGGTGGAAGGTAAAAGGGTATATGTACAATGTGAGAAGTGGAAGGTGAAAGGATATATATACGGTGTGAGAGGCGGAAGGCGAAAGGGTATATGTACGGTGTGAGAGGTGGAAGGCGAAAGGGTATATGTACGGTGTGAGAGGCGGAAGGTGAAAGGGTATATGTACGGTGTGAGAGGTGGAAGGTGAAATGGTATATGTAGGGTGTGAGAGGTGGAAGGTGAAAGGGTATCTGTACGGTGTGAGAGGTGGAAGGTGAAAGGGTATATGTACGGTGTGAGAGGTGGAAGGTGAAAGGGTATATGTACGGTGTGAGAGGTGGAAGGTGAAAGGGTATATGTACGGTGTGAGAGGTGGAAGGTGAAAGTGTATATGTACCGTGTGAGAGGTGGAAGGTAAAAGGGTATATGTACAATGTGAGAAGTGGAAGGTGAAAGGATATATATACGATGTGAGAGGTGGAAGATGAAAGGGTGTATATACGGTGTGAGAGGTGGAAGGTGAAAGGGTATATGTACGGTGTGAGAGGTTGAAGGTAAAAGGGTATATGTACGGTGTGAGAGGTGGAAGGTGAAAGGGTATATGTACGGTGTGAGACGTGGAAGGTGAAAGGGTATATGTACGGTGTGAGATGTGGAAGGTGAAAGGGTATATGTACGGTGTGAGAGGTGGAAGGTGAAAGGGTATATGTACGGTGTGAGAGGTGGAAGGTGAAAAGGTATATGTACGGTGTGAGAGGTGGAAGGTGAAATGGTAAATGTACGGTGTGAGAGGTGGGAGATGAAAGGGTATATGTACGGTGTGAGAGGTGGAAGTTGAAAGGGTATATATACGGTGTGAGAGGTGGAAGGTGAAAGAGTATATGTACGGTGTGAGAGGTGGAAGGTGAAAGGGTATATGTACGCTGTGAGAGGTGGAAGGTGAAAGGGTATATGTACGGTGTGAGAGGTGGAAGGTGAAAGGGTATATGTACGGTGTGATAGGTGGAAGGTGAAAGGGTATATGTACGGTGTGAGAGGCGGAAGGTGAAAGGGTATATGTACGGTGTGAGAGGTGGAAGGTGAAAGGGTATATATGTACGGTGTTAGAGGTGGAGGGTGAAAGGGTATATGTACGGTGTGAGAAGTGGAAGGTGAAAGGGTATATGTACGGTGTGAGAGGTGGAAGGTGAAAGGGTATATATGTACGGTGTGAGAGGTGGAAGGTGAAGGGGTATATGTACGGTGTGAGAGGTGGAAGGTGAAAGGGTATATGTACGGTGTGAGAGGTGGAAGGTGAAAGGGTATATATACGATGTGAGAGGTGGAAGGTGAAAGGGTATATGTACGGTGTGAGAGGTAGAAGGTGAAAGGGTATATGTACGGTGTGAGAGGTGGAGGGCGAAAGGGTATATATGTACGGTGTGAGAGGTGGAAGGTGAAAGGGTTTATGTAAGGTGTTAGAGGTGGAAGGTGAAAGGGTATATGTACGGTGTGAGATGTGGAAAGTGAAAGGTTATATATACGGTGTGAGAGGTGGAAGGTGAAAGGGTATATGTACCGTGTGAAAGGTGGAAGGTGAAAGGGTATATGTACTGTGTGAGAGGTGGAAGGTGAAAGGGTATATGTACGGTGTGAGAGGCGGGAGGTGAAAGGGTATATGTACGGTGTGAGAGGTGGAAGGTGAATGGGTATATGTACGGTGTGAGAGGTGGAAGGTGAAAGGGTATATGTACGGTGTGAGATGTGGAAAGTGAAAGGGTATATATACGGTGTGAGGGGTGGGAGGTGAAAGGGTATATGTACGGTGTGAGAGGTGGAAGGTGAAAGGGTATATGTACGGTGTGAGAGGTGGAAGGTGAAAGGGTATATGTACGGTGTGAGAGGTGGAAGGTGAAAGGGTATATGTACGGTGTGAGAGGCGGAAGGTGAAAGGGTATGTGTACGGTGGGAGAGGCGGAAGCTGAAAGGGTATATGTACGGTGTGAGAGGTGGAAAGTGAAAGGGTATATGTACGGTGTGAGAGGTGGAAGGTGAAAGGGTATATGTACGGTGCGAGAGGTGGAAGGTGAAAGGGTATATGTACGGTGTGCGAGGTCGAAAGGTGAAAGGGTATATGTACGGTGTTAGAGATGGAAGGCGGAGGGTATATATACGGTGTGAGAGGTGGGTGGTGAAAGGTTATATGTACCGTGTGAGAGGTGGAAGGTGAAAGGGTATATGTACGGTGTGACAGGTGGAAGGTGAAAGGGTATGTGTACGGTGTGAGAGGTGGAAGGTGAAAGGGTAAATGTACGGTGTGAGAGGTGGAAGGTGAAAGGGTATATGTACGGTGTGAGAGGTGGAAGGTGAAAGGGTATATATACGGTGTGAGAGGTGGAAGGTGAAAGGTTATATGTACGGTGTGAGAGGTGGAAGGCGAAAGGGTACATGTACGGTGTGAGAGGTGGAAGGTGATAGGATATATGTACGGTGTGAGAGGTGGAAGGTGAAAGGGTATATGTACGGTGTGAGAGGTGTATGGTGAAAGGGTATATATGTGCGGTGTGAGAGGTGGAAAGTGAAAGGGTATCTGTACGGTGTGCGAGGTGGAAGGTGAAAGGGTATATGTACGGTGTGAGATGTGGAAAGTAAAAGGGTATATATACGGTGTGAGAGGTGGGAGGTCTAAGGGTATATGTACGGTGTGAGAGGTGGAAGGTGAAAGGGTATATGTACGGTGTGAGAGGTGGAAGGTGAAAGGGTATATGCACGGTGTGAGAGGTGGAAGGTGAAAGGGTATATGTACGGTGTGAGATGTGGAAGGTGAAAGGGTATATGTACCGTGTGAGAGGTGGAAGGTGAAAGGGTATATGTACGGTGTGAGAGGTGGAAGGTGGAAGGGTATATGTACGGTGTGAGGGGTGGAAGGTGAAATGGTAAATGGACGGTGTGAGAGGAGGGAGATGAAAGGGTATATGTACGGTGTGAGTGGTGGAAGGTGAAAGGGTATATATACGGTGTGAGAGGTGGAAGGTGAAAGAGTATATGTACGGTGTGAGAGGTGGAAGGTGAAAGGGTATATGTACGGTGTGAGAGGTGGAAAGTGAAAGGGTATATATACGGTGTGAGATGTGGAAGGTGAAAGGGTACATGTACGGTGTGAGAGGTGGAAGGTGAAAGGGTATATGTACGGTGTGAGAGTTGGAAGGTGAATAGGTATATGTACGGTGTAAGAGGTGGAAGGTGAAAGGGTATATGTACGGTGTGAGAGGTGGAAGGTGAAAGGGTATATATGTACGGTGTGAGAGGTGGAAGGTGAAAGGGTATATGTACGGTGTGAGAGGTGGAAGGTGAAAGGGTATATGTACGGTGTTAGAGGTGGAAGGTGTAAGGGTATATGTACGGTGTGAGAGGTGGAAGGTGAAAGGGTATATGTACGGTGTGAGAGGCGGAAGGTGAAAGGGTAACGGCGTAAGAGGTGGAAGGTGAAAGGGTATATATGTACGGTGTGAGAGGTGGAAGGTGAAAGGGTATATGTACGGTGTGAGAGGTGGAAGGTGAAAGGGTATATGTACGGTGTGAGAGGTGGAAGGTGAAAGGGTATATATGTACGGTGTGAGAGGTGGAAGGTGAAAGGGTATATGTACGGTGTGAGAGGTGGAAGGTGAAAGGGTATATGTACGGTGTGAGAGGTGGAAGGTGAGAGGGTATATGTACGGTGTGAGAGGTGGAAGGTGAAAGGGTATATGTACGGTGTGAGAGGTGGAAGGTGAAAGGGTATATGTACGGTGTGAGAGGTGCAAGGTGAAAGGGTATATGTACCGTGTGAAAGGTGGAAGGTGAAAGTGTATATGTACGCTGTGAGAGGTGGAAGGTGAAAGGGTATATGTACGGTGTGAGATGTGGAATGTGAAAGAGTATATATACGGTGTGAGAGGTGGAAGGTGGAAGGGTATATGTACGGTTCGAGAGTTGGAAGGTGAAAGGGTATATGTACGGTGTGAGATGTGGAAAGTGAAAGGGTATATATACGGTGTGAGAGGTGGAAGGTGAAAGGGTATATGTACCGTGTGAAAGGTGGAAGGTGAAAGGGTATATGTACGGTGTGAGAGGTGGAAGTTGAAAGGGTATATGTACTGTGTGAGAGGTGGAAGGTGAATGGGTATATGTACGGTGTGAGAGGTGGAAGGTGAAAGGGTATATGTACGGTGTGAGATGTGGAAAGTGAAAGGGTATATATACGGTGTGAGGGGTGGGAGGTGAAAGGGTATATGTACGGTGTGAGAGGTGGAAGGTGAAAGGGTATATGTACGGTGTGAGAGGTGGAAGGTGAAAGGGTATATGTACGGTGTGAGAGGTGGAAGGTGAAAGGGTATATGTACGGTGTGAGAGGCGGAAGGTGAAAGGGTATGTGTACTGTGGGAGAGGCGGAAGGTGAAAGGGTATATGTACGGTGTGAGAGGTGGAAGGTGAATGGGTATATGTACGGTGTGAGAGCTGGAAGGTGAAAGGGTATATGTACGGTGTGAGATGTGGAAAGTGAAAGGGTATATATACGGTGTGAGGGGTGGGAGGTGAAAGGGTATATGTACGGTGTGAGAGGTGGAAGGTGAAAGGGTATATGTACGGTGTGAGAGGTGGAAGGTGAAAGGGTATATGTACGGTGTGAGAGGCGGGACGTGAAAGGGTATATGTACGGTGTGAGAGGTGGAAGGTGAATGGGTATATGTACGGTGTGAGAGGTGGAAGGTGAAAGGGTATATGTACGGTGTGAGATGTGGAAAGTGAGAGGGTATATATACGGTGTGAGGGGTGGGAGGTGAAAGGGTATATGTGCGGTGTGAGAGGTGGAAGGTGAAAGGGTATATGTACGGTGTGAGAGGTGGAAGGTGAAAGGGTATATGTACAGTGTGAGAGGTGGAAGGTGAAAGGGTATATGTACGGTGTGGGAGGTTGAAAGGTGAAAGGGTATATGTACGGTGTGAGAGATGGAAGGCGGAGGGTATATGTACGGTGTGAGAGGTGGGAGGTAAAAGGGTATATGTACGGTGTGAGAGGTGGAAGGTGAAAGGGTATATGTACGGTGTGACAGGTGGAAGGTGAAAGGGTATGTGTACGGTGTGAGAGGTGGAAGGTGAAAGGGTATATGTACGGTGTGAGAGGTGGAAGGTGAAAGGGTATATGTACGGTGTGAGAGGTGGAAGGTGAAAGGGTATATATACGGTGTGAGAGGTTGAAGGTGAAAGTGTATATGTACGGTGTGATAGGTGGAAGGTGAAAGGGTACATGTACGGTGTGAGAGGTGGAAGGTGAAAGGGTATATGTACGGTGTGAGAGGTATAAGATGAAAGGGTATATGTACGGTGTGAGAGGTGTATGGTGAAAGGGTATTTATGTGCGGTGTGAGAGGTGGAAAGTGAAAGGGTATCTGTACGGTGTGCGAGGTGGAACGTGAAAGGGTATATGTACGGTGTGGGAGGTGGAAAGTGAAAGGGTATATATACGGTGTGAGAGGTGGGAGGTGTAAGGGTATATGTACGGTGTGAGAGGTGGAAGGTGAAAGGGTATATGTACGGTGTGAGAGGTGGAAGGTGAAAGGGTATATGTACGGTGTGAAATGTGGAAGGTGAAAGGGTATATGTACGGTGTGAGAGGCGGAAGGTGAAAGGGTATATGTACGGTGTGAGAGGCGGAAGGTGAAAGGGTATATGTACGGTGTGAGAGGTGGATGGTGAAAGGGTATATGTACGGTGTGAGATGTGGAAAGTGAAAGGGTATATATACGGTGTGAGGTGTGGGAGGTGAAAGGGTATATGTACGGTGTGAGAGGTGGAAAGTGAAAGGGTATATGTACGGTGTGAGAGGTGGAAGGTGAAAGGGTATACGTACGGTGTGAGAGGTGGAAGGTGAAAGGGTATATGTACGGTGTGAGAGGCGGAAGGCGAAAGGGTATGTGTACGGTGTGAGAGGCGGAAGGTGAAAGGGTATATGTACGGTGTGAGAGGTGGAAATTGAAAGGGTATATATACGGTGTGAGAGGTGAAAAGTGAAAGGGTATATGTACGGTGTGAGAGGTGGAAGGTGAAAGGGCATATGTACGGTGTGAGAGGTGGAAGGTGAAAGGGTATATGTACGGTGTGAGAGGTGGAAGGCGAAAGGGTATATATACGGTGTGAGAGGTGGAAGGTGAAAGGGTATATATGTACGGTGTGAGAGGTGGAAGGTGAAAGGGTATATGTACGGTGTGAGAGGTGGAAGGTGAAAGGGTATATGTACGGTGTGAGAGGTGGAAGGTGAAAGGGTATATATGTACGGTGTGAAAGGTGGAAGGTGAAAGAGTATATGTACGGTGTGAGAGGTGGAAGGTGAAAGGGTATATGTACGGTGTGAGAGGTGGAAGGTGAAAGGGTATATGTACGGTGTGAGAGGTGGAAGGTGAAAGGGTATATGTACGGTGTGAGAGGTGGAAGGTGAAAGGGTATATGTACGGTGTGAGAGGTGGAAGGTGAAAAGGTATATGTACGGTGTGAGAGGAGGAAGGTGAAAGGGTATATATGTACGGTGTGAGAGGTGGAAGGTGAAAGGGTATATGTACGGTGTTAGAGGTGGAAGGTGAAAGGGTATATATACGGTGTGAGAGGTGGAAGGTGAAAGGGTATGTGTACGGTGTGAGAGGTGGAAGGTGAATGGGTATATGTACGGTGTGAGAAGTGGAGGGTGAAAGGGTATATATACGGTGTGAGAGGTGGAAGGTGAAAGGGTATATATACGGTGTGAGAGGTGGAAGGTGAAAGGGTATATGTACGGTGTTAGAGGTGGAAGGGGAAAGGGTATATATACGGTGTGAGAGGTGGAAGGTGAAAGGGTATTTTGTACGGTGTGAGAGGTGGAAGGTGAAAGGGTATATGTACGGTGTGAGAGGTGGAAGGTGAAAGGGTATATGTACGGTGTGAGAGGTGGAAGGTGAATGGGTATATGCACGGTGTGAGAGGAAGAAGGTGAAAGGGTATATGTACGGTGTGAGAGGTGGAAGGTGAAAGGGTATATGTACGGTGTGAGAGGTGGAAGGTGAAAGGGTATATGTTCGGTGTGAGAGGTGGAAGGTGAAATGGTAAATGTAAGGTGTGAGAGGTGGAAGGCGAAAGGGTATATGTACCGTGTGAGAGGTGGAAGGTGAAAAGGTATATGTACGGTGTGAGAATTGGAAGGTGAAAGGGTATATGTACGGTGTGAGAGGCGGAAGGTGAAAGGGTATATGTACGGTGTGAGAGGTGGAAGGTGAAAGGGTTTATATACGGTGTGAGAGCTGGAAGGTGAAAGGGTATATGTACGGTGTGAGAGGTGGAAGGTGAAAGGGTATATGTACGGTGTGAGATGTGGAAAGTGAAAGGGTATATATACGATGTGAGAGGTGGGAGATGAAAGGGTATATGTACGGTGTGAGAGGTGGAAGGTGAAAGGTTATATGTACGGTGTGAGAGGTGGAAGGTGAAAGGGTATATGTACGGTGTGAGATGTGGAAAGTGAAAGGGTATATATACGGTGTGAGAGGTGGAAGTTGAAAGGGTATATGTACCGTGTGAAAGGTGGAAGGTGAAAGGCTATATGTACTGTGTGAGAGGTGGAAGGTGATAGGGTATATGTACGGTGTGAGAGGCGGAAGGTGAAAGGGTATATTGTACGGTGTGAGAGGTGGAAGGTGAAAGGGTATATGTACGGTGTGAGACGTGGAAAGTGAAAGGGTATATATACGATGTGAGAGATGGGAGATGAAAGGGTATATGTACGGTGTGAGAGGTGGAAGGTGAATGGGTATATGTACGGTGTGAGAGGTGGAAGGTGAAAGGGTATATGTATGGTGTGAGAGGTGGCAGGTGAAAGGGTATATGTACTGTGTGAGAGGCGGAAGGTGAAAGGGCATGTGTACGGTGTGAGAGGCGGAAGGTGAAAGGGTATATGTACGGTGTGAGAGGTGGAAAGTGAATAGGTATATGTACGGTGTGAGAGGTGGAAGGTGAAAGGGTATATGTACGGTGTGGGAGGTCGAAAGTTGAAAGGGTATATGTACGGTGTGAGAGGTGGAAGGTGAAAGGGTATATGTACGGTGTGAGAGGTGGAAGCTGAAAGGGTATGTGTACGGTGTGAGAGGTGGAAGGTGAAAGGGTATATGTACGGTGTGAGAGGTGGAAGGTGAAAGGGTATATGTACGGTGTGAGAGGTGGAAGGTGAAAGGGTATATGTACGGTGTGAGAGGTGGAAGGTGAAAGGGTATATGTACGGTGTGAGAGGTGGAAGGTGAAAGGGTATATGTACGGTGTGAGAGGTGGAAGGTGAAAGGGAATATATACGGTGTGAGAGGTGGAAGGAGAAAGGTTATATGTACGGTGTGAGAGGTGGAAGGTGAAAGGGTACATGTACGGTGTGAGAGGTGGAAGGGGAAAGGGTATATGTACGGTGTGAGAGGTGGAAGGTGAAAGGGTATATGTACGGTGTGAGAGGTGTATGGTGAAAGGGTATATATGTGCGGTGTGAGAGGTGGAAAGTGAAAGGGTATATGTACGGTGTGAGATGTGGAAGGTGAAAGGGTATATATACGGTGTGAGAGGTGGAGGGTGAAATGGTATATGTACGGTGTGAGAGGTGGAAGGTGAAAGGGTATATGTACGGTGTGAGAGGTGGAAGGTGAAAGGGTATTTGTACGGTGTGAGAGATGGAAGGTGGAGAGTATATATACGGTGTGAGAGGTGGGAGGTGAAAGGGTATAAGTACGATGTGAGAGGTGGAAGGTGAAATTGAATATGTACGGTGTGCGCGGTGGGAGATGAAAGGGTATATGAACGGATTGACAGGTGGAAGGTGAAAAGGTATATGCACAGTGTGAGAGGTGGAAGGTGAAAGGGTATATGTACGGTGTGAGAGGTGGAAGGTGAAAGGGTATATGTACGGTGTGAGAGGTGGAAGGTGAAAGGGTATATGTACGGTGTGAGAGGTGGAAGGTGAAAGGGTACATGTACGGTGTGAGAGGTGGAACGTGAAAGGGTATATATACGGTGTGAGAGGTGGAAGGTGAAAGGGTATATGTACGGTGTGAGAGGTGGAAGGTGAAAGGGTATATGTACGGTGTGAGAGGTGGAAGGTGAAAGGGTATATGTACGGTGTGAGAGGTGGAAGGTGAAAGGGTATATGTACGGTGTGAGAGGTGGAAGGTGAATAGGTATATGTACGATGTGAGAGGTGGAAGGTGAAAGGGTATATGTACGGTGTGTGAGATGGAAGGTGAAAGGGTATATGTACGGTGTGAGAGGTGGAAGGTGAAAGGGTATATGTACGGTGTGAGAGGTGGAAGGTGAATGGGTATATGTACGGTGTGAGAGCTGGAAGGTGAAAGGGTATATGTACGGTGTGAGAGGTGGAAGATGAAAGGGTATATGTACGGTGTGAGAGGTGGAAGGTGAAAGGGTATATGTAGGGTGTGGGAGGTGGAAGGTGAAAGGGTATATGTACGGTGTGAGAGTTGGAAGTTGAAAGGGTATATATACGGTGTGAGAGGTGGAAGGTGAAAGGGTATATGTACGGTGTGAGAGGTGAAAGGTGAAAGGGTATATGTACGGTGTGAGAGGTGGAAGGTGAAAGGGTATATGTACGGTGTGAGAGGTGGAAGGTGAAAGGGTATATGTACGGTGTGAGATGTGGGAGATGAAAGGGTATATGTACGATGTGAGAGGTGGAAGGTGAAAGGGTATATGTACGGTGTGAGAGGTGGAAGGTGAAAGGGTATATGTACGGTGTGAGAGGTGGAAGGTGAAAGGGTATATGCACAGTGTGAGAGGTGGAAGGTGAAAAGGTATATGTACGGTGTGAGAGGTGGAAGGTGGAAGGGTATATGTACGGTGTGAGAGGTGGAAGGTGAAAGGGTATATGTACGGTGTGAGAGGTGGAAGGTGAAAGGGTACATGTACGGTGTGAGAGGTGGAACGTGAAAGGGTATATATACGGTGTGAGAGGTGGAAGGTGAAAGGGTATATGTACGGTGTGAGAGGTGGAAGGTGAAAGGGTATATGTACGGTGTGAGAGGTGGAAGGTGAAAGGGTATATGTAGGGTGTGAGAGGTGGAAGGTGAAAGGGTATATGTACGGTGTGAGAGGTGGAAGGTGAATAGGCATATGTACGATGTGAGAGGTGGAAGGTGAAAGGGTATATGTACGGTGTGTGAGATGGAAGGTGAAAGGGTATATGTACGGTGTGAGAGGTGGAAGGTGAAAGGGTATATGTACGGTGTGAGAGGTGGAAGGTGAAAGGGTATATGTACGGTGTGAGAGGTGGAAGGTGAAAGGGTATATATACGGTGTGAGAGGTGGAAGGTGAAAGGGTATATGTACGGTGTGAGAGGTGGAAGGTGAATGGGTATATGTACGGTGTGAGAGTTGGAAGGTGAAAGGGTATATATACGGTGTGAGAGGTGGAAGGTGAAAGGGTATATATACGGTGTGAGAGGTGGAAGGTGAAAGGGTATATGTACGGTGTTAGAGGTGGAAGGTGAAAGGGTATATATACGGTGTGAGAGGTGGAAGGTGAAAGGGTATATGTACGGTGTGAGAGGTGGAAGGTGAAAGGGTATATGTACGGTGTGAGAGGTGGAAGGTGAAAGGGTATATGTACGGTGTGAGAGGTGGAAGGTGAATGGGTATATGCACGGTGTGAGAGGAAGAAGGTGACAGGGTATATGTACGGTGTGAGAGGTGGAAGGTGAAAGGGTATATGTACGGTGTGAGAGGTGGAAGGTGAAAGGGTATATGTTCGGTGTGAGAGGTGGAAGGTGAAATGGTAAATGTAAGGTGTGAGAGGTGGAAGGCGAAAGGGTATATGTACCGTGTGAGAGGTGGAAGGTGAAAGGGTATTTATGTACGGTGTGAGAATTGGAAGGTGAAAGGGTATATGTACGGTGTGAGAGGCGGAAGGTGAAAGGGTATATGTACGGTGTGAGAGGTGGAAGGTGAAAGGGTATATATACGGTGTGAGAGCTGGAAGGTGAAAGGGTATATGTACGGTGTGAGAGGTGGAAGGTGAAAGGGTATATGTACTGCGTGAGATGTGGAAAGTGAAAGGGTATATATACGATGCGAGAGGTGGGAGATGAAAGGGTATATGTACGGTGTGAGAGGTGGAAGGTGAAAGGTTATATGTACGGTGTGAGAGGTGGAAGGTGAAAGGGTATATGTACGGTGTGAGATTTGGAAAGTGAAAGGGTATATATACGGTGTGAGAGGTGAAAGTTGAAAGGGTATATGTACCGTGTGAAAGGTGGAAGGTGAAAGGCTATATGTACTGTGTGAGAGGTGGAAGGTGATAGGGTATATGTACGGTGTGAGAGGCGGAAGGTGAAAGGGTATATTGTACGGTGTGAGATGTGGAAGGTAAAAGGGTATATGTACGGTGTGAGACGTGGAAAGTGAAAGGGTATATATGCGATGTGAGAGATGGGAGATGAAAGGGTATATGTACGGTGTGAGAGGTGGAAGGTGAATGGGTATATGTACGGTGTGAGAGGTGGAAGGTGAAAGGGTATATGTACGGTGTGAGAGGCGGAAGGTGAAAGGGCATGTGTACGGTGTGAGAGGCGGAAGGTGAAAGGGCATGTGTACGGTGTGAGAGGCGGAAGGTGAAAGGGTATATGTACGGTGTGAGAGGCGGAAGGTGAAAGGGCATGTGTACGGTGTGAGAGGCGGAAGGTGAAAGGGTATATGTACGGTGTGAGAGGTGGAAAGTGAATAGGTATATGTACGGTGTGAGAGGTGGAAGGTGAAAGGGTATATGTACGGTGTGGGAGGTCGAAAGTTGAAAGGGTATATGTACGGTGTGAGAGGTGGAAGGTGAAAGGGTATATGTACGGTGTGAGAGGTGGAAGCTGAAAGGGTATGTGTACGGTGTGAGAGGTGGAAGGTGAAAGGGTATATGTACGGTGTGAGGGGTGGAAGGTGAAAGGGTATATGTACGGTGTGAGAGGTGGAAGGTGAAAGGGAATATATACGGTGTGAGAGGTGGAAGGAGAAAGGTTATATGTACGGTGTGAGAGGTGGAAGGTGAAAGGGTACATGTACGGTGTGAGAGGTGGAAGGGGAAAGGGTATATGTACGGTGTGAGAGGTGGAAGGTGAAAGGGTATATGTACGGTGTGAGAGGTGTATGGTGAAAGGGTATATATGTGCGGTGTGAGAGGTGGAAAGTGAAAGGGTATATGTACGGTGTGAGATGTGGAAGGTGAAAGGGTATATATACGGTGTGAGAGGTGGAGGGTGAAATGGTATATGTACGGTGTGAGAGGTGGAAGGTGAAAGGCTATATGTACGGTGTGAGAGGTGGAAGGTGAAAGGGTATTTGTACGGTGTGAGAGATGGAAGGTGGAGAGTATATATACGGTGTGAGAGGTGGGAGGTGAAAGGGTATAAGTACGCTGTGAGAGGTGGAAGGTGAAATTGAATATGTACGGTGTGCGCGGTGGGAGATGAAAGGGTATATGAACGGATTGACAGGTGGAAGGTGAAAAGGTATATGCACAGTGTGAGAGGTGGAAGGTGAAAGGGTATATGTACGGTGTGAGAGGTGGAAGGTGAAAGGGTATATGTACGGTGTGAGAGGTGGAAGGTGAAAGGGTATATGTACGGTGTGAGAGGTGGAAGGTGAAAGGGTACATGTACGGTGTGAGAGGTGGAACGTGAAAGGATATATATACGGTGTGAGAGGTGGAAGGTGAAAGGGTATATGTACGGTGTGAGGGGTGGAAGGTGAAAGGGTATATGTACGGTGTGAGAGGTGGAAGGTGAAAGGGAATATATACGGTGTGAGAGGTGGAAGGAGAAAGGTTATATGTACGGTGTGAGAGGTGGAAGGTGAAAGGGTACATGTACGGTGTGAGAGGTGGAAGGGGAAAGGGTATATGTACGGTGTGAGAGGTGGAAGGTGAAAGGGTATATGTACGGTGTGAGAGGTGTATGGTGAAAGGGTATATATGTGCGGTGTGAGAGGTGGAAAGTGAAAGGGTATATGTACGGTGTGAGATGTGGAAGGTGAAAGGGTATATATACGGTGTGAGAGGTGGAGGGTGAAATGGTATATGTACGGTGTGAGAGGTGGAAGGTGAAAGGCTATATGTACGGTGTGAGAGGTGGAAGGTGAAAGGGTATTTGTACGGTGTGAGAGATGGAAGGTGGAGAGTATATATACGGTGTGAGAGGTGGGAGGTGAAAGGGTATAAGTACGCTGTGAGAGGTGGAAGGTGAAATTGAATATGTACGGTGTGCGCGGTGGGAGATGAAAGGGTATATGAACGGATTGACAGGTGGAAGGTGAAAAGGTATATGCACAGTGTGAGAGGTGGAAGGTGAAAGGGTATATGTACGGTGTGAGAGGTGGAAGGTGAAAGGGTATATGTACGGTGTGAGAGGTGGAAGGTGAAAGGGTATATGTACGGTGTGAGAGGTGGAAGGTGAAAGGGTACATGTACGGTGTGAGAGGTGGAACGTGAAAGGATATATATACGGTGTGAGAGGTGGAAGGTGAAAGGGTATATGTACGGTGTGAGAGGTGGAAGGTGAAAGCGTATATGTACGGTGTGAGAGGTGGAAGGTGAAAGGGTATATGTACGGTGTGAGAGGTGGAAGGTGAAAGGGTATATGTACGGTGTGAGAGGTGGAAGGTGAATAGGTATATGTACGATGTGAGAGGTGGAAGGTGAAAGGGTATATGGACGGTGTGTGAGATGGAAGGTGAAAGGGTATATGTACGGTGTGAGAGGTGGAAGGTGAAAGGGTATATGTACGGTGTGAGAGGTGGAAGGTGAAAGGGTATATGTACGGTGTGAGAGGTGGAAGGTGAAAGGGTATATGTACGGTGTGAGAGGTGGAAGATGAAAGGGTATATGTACGGTGTGAGAGGTGGAAGGTGAAAGGGTATATGTAGGGTGTGAGAGGTGGAAGGTGAAAGGGTATATGTACGGTGTGAGAGTTGGAAGGTGAAAGGGTACATATACGGTGTGAGAGGTGGAAGGTGAAAGGGTATATGTACGGTGTCAGAGGTGAAAGGTGAAAGGGTATATGTACGGTGTGAGAGGTGGAAGGTGAAAGGGTATAAGTACGGTGTGAGAGGTGGAAGGTGAAAGGGTATATGTACGGTGTGAGATGTGGGAGATGAAAGGGTATATGTACGATGTGAGAGGTGGAAGGTGAAAGGGTATATGTACGGTGTGAGAGGTGGAAGGTGAAAGGGTATATGTACGGTGTGAGAGGTGGAAGGTGAAAGGGTATATGCACAGTGTGAGAGGTGGAAGGTGAAAGGGTATATGTACGGTGTGAGAGGTGGAAGGTGAAAGGGTATATGTACGGTGTGAGAGGTGGAAGGTGAAAGGGTATATGTACGGTGTGAGAGGTGGAAGGTGAAAGGGTACATGTACGGTGTGAGAGGTGGATCGTGAAAGGGTATATATACGGTGTGAGAGGTGGAAGGTGAAAGGGTATATGTACGGTGTGAGAGGTGGAAGGTGAAAGGGTATATGTACGGTGTGAGAGGTGGAAGGTGAAAGGGTATATGTACGGTGTGAGAGGTGGAAGGTGAAAGGGTATATGTACGGTGTGAGAGGTGGAAGGTGAATAGGCATATGTACGATGTGAGAGGTGGAAGGTGAAAGGGTATATGTACGGTGTGTGAGATGGAAGGTGAAAGGGTATATGTACGGTGTGAGAGGTGGAAGGTGAAAGGGTATATGTACGGTGTGAGAGGTGGAAGGTGAAAGGGTATATGTACGGTGTGAGAGGTGGAAGGTGAAGGGGTATATGTACGGTGTGAGAGGTGGAAGATGAAAGGGTATATGTACGGTGTGAGAGGTGGAAGGTGAAAGGGTATATGTAGGGTGTGAGAGGTGGAAGGTGAAAGGGTATATGTACGGTGTGAGAGTTGGAAGGTGAAAGGGTATATATACGGTGTGAGAGGTGGAAGGTGAAAGGGTATATGTACGGTGTGAGAGGTGAAAGGTGAAAGGGTATATGTACGGTGTGAGAGGTGGAAGGTGAAAGGGTATATGTACGGTGTGAGAGGTGGAAGGTGAAAGGGTATATGTACGGTGTGAGATGTGGGAGATGAAAGGGTATATGTACGATGTGAGAGGTGGAAGGTGAAAGGGTATATGTACGGTGTGAGAGGTGGAAGGTGAAAGGGTATATATACGGTGTGAGAGGTGGAAGGTGAAAGGGTATATGTACGGTGTGAGAGGTGGAAGGTGAAAGGGTATATCTCCGGTGTGAGAGGTGGAAGGTGAATAGGTATATGTACGGTGTGAGAGGTGGAAGGTGCAAGGGTATATGTACGGTGTGAGATGTGGGAGATGAAAGGTTATATGTACGGTGTGAGAGGTGGAAGGTGAAAGGGTATATGTACGGTGTGAGAGGCGGAAGGTGAAAGGGTATATGTACGGTGCGAGAGGTGGGAGGTGAAAGGGTATATATGTACGGTGTGAGAGGTGGAAGGTGAAAGGGTATATGTAGGGTGTGACAGGTAGAAGGTGAAAGGGTATTTGTACGGTGTGAGAGGTGGAAGGTGAAAGGGTATATGTACGGTGTGAGAGGCGGAAGGTGAAAGGGTATATGTACGGTGCGAGAGGTGGGAGGTGAAGGGGTATATATGTACGGTGTGAGAGGTGGAAGGTGAAAGGGTATATGTAGGGTGTGAGAGGTGGAAGGTGAAAGGGTATATGTACGGTGTGAGAGGTGGAAGGTGAAAGGGTATATGTAGGGTGTGAGAGGTGGAAGGTGAAAGGGTATATATTCTTTGTGCGAGGTGGAAGGTGAAAGGATATATGTACGGTGTGAGAGGTGGAAGGTGAAAGGGTATATGTACGGTGTGAGATGTGGAAAGTGAAAGGGTATATATACGGTGTAAGAGGTGGGAGATGAAAGGGTATATGTACGGTGTGAGAAGTGGAAGGTGAAAGGGTATATGTACGGTGTGAGAGGTGAGAGATGAAAGGGTAAATGTACGGTGTGAGAGGTGGAAAGTGAAAGGGTATATGTACGGTGTGAGAGGTGGGACATGAAAGGGTATATGTACGGTGTGAGAGGTGGAAGGTGAAAGGGTATATGTACGGTGTGAGAGGTGGAAGGTGCAAGGGTATATATACGGTGTGAGAGGTGGAAAGTGAAAGGGTACATGTACGGTGTGAGAGGTGGAAGGTGAAAGGGTATATGTACGGTGTGAGAGGTGGAAGGTGAATAGGTATATGTACGGTGTGAGAGGTGGAAGGTGAAAGGGTATATGTACGGTGTGAGAGGTGGAAGGTGAAATGATATATGTACGGTGTGAGAAGTGGAAGATGAAAGGGTATATATGTACGGTGTGAGAGGTGGAAGGTGAAAGGGAATATGTACGGTGTGAGAGGTGGAAGGTAAAAAGGTTATATGTACGGTGTGAGAGGTGGAAGGTGAAAGGGTATATGTACGGTGTGAGAGGTGGAAGGTGAAAGGGTATATGTACGGTGTGAGAGGCGGAAGGTGAAAGGGTATATGTACGGTGCGAGAGGTGGAAGGTGAAAGGGTATATATGTACGGTGTGAGAGGTGGAAGGTGAAAGGGTATATGTACGGTGTGAGAGGTGGAAGGTGAAAGGGTATATGTACGATGTGAGAGGCGGAAGGTGAAATCGTATATGTACGGTGTGAGAGGTTGAAGGTGAAAGGGTATATATGTACGGTGTGAGAGGTGGAAGGTGAAAGGGTATATGTACGGTGTGAGAGGCGGAAGGTGAAAGGGTATATGTACGGTGTGAGAGGTGGAAGCTGAAAGGGTATTTATGTACGGTGTGAGAGGTGGAAGGTGAAAGGGTATATGTACGGAGTGAGAGGTGGAAGGTTAAAGGGTATATGTACGGTGTGAGAGGTGAAAGGTGAAAGGGTATATATGTACGGTGTGAGATTTGGAAGGTGAAAGGGTATATGTACGGTGTGAGAGGTGGAAGGTGAAAGGGTATATGTACGGTGTGAGAGGTGGAAGGTGAAAGGGTATATGTACGGTGTGAGAGTTGGAAGGTGAAAGGGTATATATGTACGGTGTGAGAGGTGGAAGGTGAAAGGGTATATGTACGGTGTGAGAGGTGGAATGTGAAAGGGTATATGTACGGTGTGAGAGGTGGAAGGTGAAAGGCTATATGTACGGTGTGAGAGGTGGGAGGTGAAAGGGTATATGTACGGTGTGAGAGGTGGAAGGTGAAAGGGTATATGTACGGTGTGAGAGGTGGAAGGTGAAAGGCTATATGTACGGTGTGAGAGGTGGAAGGTGAAAGGGTATATGTACGGTGTGAGAGGTGGGAGGTGAAAGGGTATATGTACGGTGTGAGAGGTGGAAGGTGAAAGGGTATATGTACGGTGAGAGAGGTGGAAGGTGAAAGGGTATATGTACGGTGTGAGAGGTGGAATGTGAAAGGGTATATGTACGGTGTGAGAGGTGGAAGGTGAAAGGCTATATGTACGGTGTGAGAGGTGGAAGGTGAAAGGGTATATGTACGGTGTGAGAGGTGGAAGGTGAAAGGGTATATGTACGGTGTGAGAGGTGGAAGGTGAAAGGGTATATGTACGGTGAGAGAGGTGGAAGGTGAAATGGTATATGTACGGTGTGAGAGTTGGATAGTGAAAGGGTATATATGTACGGTGTGAGAGGTGGAAGGTGAAAGGGTATATGTACGGTGTGAGAGGTGGGAGGTGAAAGGGTATATGTACGGTGTGAGAGGTGGAAGGTGAAAGGGTATATGTACGGTGTGAGAGGTGGAAGGTGAAATGGTTAATGTACGGTGTGAGAGGTGGAAGGTGAAAGGGTATATGTAACGTGTGAGAGGTGGAAGGTGAAAGGGTATATGCACGGTGTGAGAGGTGGAAGGTGAAAGGGTATATGTACGGTGTGAGAGGTGGAAGGTGAAAGGGTATATGTACGGTGTGAGAGGTGGAAAGTGAAAGGGTATATGTACGATGTGAGAGGCGGAAGGTGAAATCGTATATGTACGGTGTGAGAGGTTGAAGGTGAAAGGGTATATATGTACGGTGTGAGAGGTGGAAGGTGAAAGGGTATATGTACGGTGTGAGAGGCGGAAGGTGAAAGGGTATATGTACGGTGTGAGAGGTGGAAGCTGAAAGGGTATTTATGTACGGTGTGAGAGGTGGAAGGTGAAAGGGTATATGTACGGAGTGAGAGGTGGAAGGTTAAAGGGTATATGTACGGTGTTAGAGGTGGAAAGTTAAAGGGTATATATGTACGGTGTGAGAGGTGGAACGTGAAAGGGTATATGTACGGTGTGAGAGGTGGAAGGTGAAAGGGTATATGTACGGTGTGAGAGGTGGAAGGTGAAAGGGTATATGTACGGTGTGAGAGGTGGAAGGTGAAAGGGTATATGTACGGTGTGAGAGGTGGAAGGTGAAAGGGTATATGTACGGTGTGAGAGGTGGAAGCTGAAAGGGTATATATGTACGGTGTGAGAGGTGGAAGGTGAAAGGGTATATGTACGGTGTTAGAGGTGGAAAGTTAAAGGGTATATGTACGGTGTGAGAGGTGGAATGTGAAAGGGTATATGTACGGTGTGAGAGGTGGAAGGTGAAAGGCTATATGTACGGTGTGAGAGGTGGAAGGTGAAAGGGTATATGTACGGTGTGAGAGGTGGGAGGTGAAAGGGTATATGTACGGTGTGAGAGGTGGAAGGTGAAAGGGTATATGTACGGTGAGAGAGGTGGAAGGTGAAAGGGTATATGTACGGTGTGAGAGTTGGAATGTGAAACGGTATATGTACGGTGTGAGAGGTGGAAGGTGAAAGGCTATATGTACGGTGTGAGAGGTGGAAGGTGAAAGGGTATATGTACGGTGTGAGAGGTGGAAGGTGAAAGGGTATATGTACGGTGTGAGAGGTGGAAGGTGAAAGGGTATATGTACGGTGAGAGAGGTGGAAGGTGAAATGGTATATGTACGGTGTGAGAGTTGGAAGGTGAAAGGGTATATATGTACGGTGTGAGAGGTGGAAGGTGAAAGGGTATATGTACGGTGTGAGAGGTGGGAGGTGAAAGGGTATATGTACGGTGTGAGAGGTGGAAGGTGAAAGGGTATATGTACGGTGTGAGAGGTGGAAGGTGAAAGGGTATATGTACGGTGTGAGAGGTGGAAGGTGAAAGGGTATATGTACGGTGTGAGAGGTGGAAGGTGCAAGGGTATATATACGGAGTGAGAGGTGGAAGGTGAAAGGGTACATGTACGGTGTGAGAGGTGGAAGGTGAAAGGGTATATGTACGGTGTGAGAGGTGGAAGGTGAATAGGTATATGTACGGTGTGAGAGGTGGAAGGTGAAAGGGTATATGTACGGTGTGAGAGGTGGAAGGTGAAATGATATATGTACGGTGTGAGAGGTGGAAGACGAAAGGGTATATATGTACGGTGTGAGAGGTGGAAGGTGAAAGGGAATATGTACGGTGTGAGAGGTGGAAGGTAAAAAGGGTATATGTACGGTGTGAGAGGTGGAAGGTGAAAGGGTATATGTACGGTGTGAGAGGTGGAAGGTGAAAGGGTATATGTACGGTGTGAGAGGCGGAAGGTGAAAGGGTATATGTACGGTGCGAGAGGTGGAAGGTGAAAGGGTATATATGTACGGTGTGAGAGGTGGAAGGTGAAAGGGTATATGTACGGTGTGAGAGGTGGAAGGTGAAAGGGTATATGTACGATGTGAGAGGCGGAAGGTGAAATCGTATATGTACGGTGTGAGAGGTTGAAGGTGAAAGGGTATATATGTACGGTGTGAGAGGTGGAAGGTGAAAGGGTATATGTACGGTGTGAGAGGCGGAAGGTGAAAGGGTATATGTACGGTGTGAGAGGTGGAAGCTGAAAGGGTATTTATGTACGGTGTGAGAGGTGGAAGGTGAAAGGGTATATGTACGGAGTGAGAGGTGGAAGGTTAAAGGGTATATGTACGGTGTGAGAGGTGAAAGGTGAAAGGGTATATATGTACGGTGTGAGATTTGGAAGGTGAAAGGGTATATGTACGGTGTGAGAGGTGGAAGGTGAAAGGGTATATGTACGGTGTGAGAGGTGGAAGGTGAAAGGGTATATGTACGGTGTGAGAGTTGGAAGGTGAAAGGGTATATATGTACGGTGTGAGAGGTGGAAGGTGAAAGGGTATATGTACGGTGTGAGAGGTGGAATGTGAAAGGGTATATGTACGGTGTGAGAGGTGGAAGGTGAAAGGCTATATGTACGGTGTGAGAGGTGGGAGGTGAAAGGGTATATGTACGGTGTGAGAGGTGGAAGGTGAAAGGGTATATGTACGGTGTGAGAGGTGGAAGGTGAAAGGCTATATGTACGGTGTGAGAGGTGGAAGGTGAAAGGGTATATGTACGGTGTGAGAGGTGGGAGGTGAAAGGGTATATGTACGGTGTGAGAGGTGGAAGGTGAAAGGGTATATGTACGGTGAGAGAGGTGGAAGGTGAAAGGGTATATGTACGGTGTGAGAGGTGGAATGTGAAAGGGTATATGTACGGTGTGAGAGGTGGAAGGTGAAAGGCTATATGTACGGTGTGAGAGGTGGAAGGTGAAAGGGTATATGTACGGTGTGAGAGGTGGAAGGTGAAAGGGTATATGTACGGTGTGAGAGGTGGAAGGTGAAAGGGTATATGTACGGTGAGAGAGGTGGAAGGTGAAATGGTATATGTACGGTGTGAGAGTTGGATAGTGAAAGGGTATATATGTACGGTGTGAGAGGTGGAAGGTGAAAGGGTATATGTACGGTGTGAGAGGTGGGAGGTGAAAGGGTATATGTACGGTGTGAGAGGTGGAAGGTGAAAGGGTATATGTACGGTGTGAGAGGTGGAAGGTGAAATGGTTAATGTACGGTGTGAGAGGTGGAAGGTGAAAGGGTATATGTAACGTGTGAGAGGTAGAAGGTGAAAGGGTATATGCACGGTGTGAGAGGTGGAAGGTGAAAGGGTATATGTACGGTGTGAGAGGTGGAAGGTGAAAGGCTATATGTACGGTGTGAGAGGTGGAAAGTGAAAGGGTATATGTACGATGTGAGAGGCGGAAGGTGAAATCGTATATGTACGGTGTGAGAGGTTGAAGGTGAAAGGGTATATATGTACGGTGTGAGAGGTGGAAGGTGAAAGGGTATATGTACGGTGTGAGAGGCGGAAGGTGAAAGGGTATATGTACGGTGTGAGAGGTGGAAGCTGAAAGGGTATTTATGTACGGTGTGAGAGGTGGAAGGTGAAAGGGTATATGTACGGAGTGAGAGGTGGAAGGTTAAAGGGTATATGTACGGTGTTAGAGGTGGAAAGTTAAAGGGTATATATGTACGGTGTGAGAGGTGGAAGGTGAAAGATTATATGTACGGTGTGAGAGGTGGAAGGTGAAAGGGTATATGTACGGTGTGAGAGGTGGAAGGTGAAAGGGTATATGTACGGTGTGAGAGGTGGAAGGTGAAAGGGTATATGTACGGTGTGAGAGGTGGAAGGTGAAAGGGTATATGTACGGTGTGAGAGGTGGAAGCTGAAAGGGTATATATGTACGGTGTGAGAGGTGGAAGGTGAAAGGGTATATGTACGGTGTTAGAGGTGGAAAGTTAAAGGGTATATGTACGGTGTGAGAGGTGGAATGTGAAAGGGTATATGTACGGTGTGAGAGGTGGAAGGTGAAAGGCTATATGTACGGTGTGAGAGGTGGAAGGTGAAAGGGTATATGTACGGTGTGAGAGGTGGGAGGTGAAAGGGTATATGTACGGTGTGAGAGGTGGAAGGTGAAAGGGTATATGTACGGTGAGAGAGGTGGAAGGTGAAAGGGTATATGTACGGTGTGAGAGTTGGAAGGTGAAAGGGTATATGTACGGTGTGAGAGGTGGAAGGTGAAAGGCTATATGTACGGTGTGAGAGGTGGAAGGTGAAAGGGTATATGTACGGTGTGAGAGGTGGAAGGTGAAAGGGTATATGTACGGTGTGAGAGGTGGAAGGTGAAAGGGTATATGTACGGTGAGAGAGGTGGAAGGTGAAATGGTATATGTACGGTGTGAGAGTTGGAAGGTGAAAGGGTATATATGTACGGTGTGAGAGGTGGAAGGTGAAAGGGTATATGTACGGTGTGAGAGGTGGGAGGTGAAAGGGTATATGTACGGTGTGAGAGGTGGAAGGTGAAAGGGTATATGTACGGTGTGAGAGGTGGAAGGTGAAATGGTTAATGTACGGTGTGAGAGGTGGAAGGTGAAAGGGTATATGTAACGTGTGAGAGGTGGAAGGTGAAAGGGTATATGTACGGTGTGAGAGGTGGAAGGTGAAAGGGTATATGTACGGTGTGAGAGGTGGAAGGTGAAAGGGTATATGTACGGTGTGAGAGGTGGAAAGTGAAAGGGTATATGTACGGTGTGCGAGGTGGAAGGTGAAAGGGTATATGTACGGTGTGAGATATGGAAAGTGAAAGGGTATATATACGGTGTGAGAGGTGGAAGGTGAAATTGTATATGTACGGTGTGAGAGGTGGAAGGTGAATGGGTATATGTACGGTGTGAGAGGTGGAAGGTGAAAGGGTATATGTACGGTGTGAGAGGTGGAAGGTGGAGAGTACATATACGGTGTGAGAGGTGGAAGGTGAAAGGGTATAAGTACGGTGTGAGAGGTGGAATGTGAAAGGGTATATGTACGGTGTGAGAGGTGGGAGATGAAAGGGTATATGTACGGTTTGAGAGGTGGAAGGTGAAAGGGTATATGTACAGTGTGAGAGGTGGAAGGTGAAAGGGTATATGTACGGTGTGAGAGGTGGAAGGTGAAAGGGTATATGTACGGTGTGAGAGGTGGAAGGTGAAAGGGTATATGTACGGTGTGAGAGGTGGAAGGTGAAAGGGTATATGTACGGTGTGAGAGGTGGAAAGTGAAAGGGTATATGTACGGTGTGAGAGGTGGAAGGTGAAAGGGTATATGTACGGTGTGAGATGTGGAAAGGGAAAGGGTATATCTACGGTGTGAGAGGTGGGATATGAAAGGGTATATGTACGGTGTGAGAGGTGGAAGGTGAAAGGGTATATGTACGGTGTGAGAGGTGGGAGATGAAAGGGTATATGTACGGTGTGAGAGGTGGAAGGTGAAAGGGTATATGTAAGGTGTGAGAGGTGGAAGGTGAAAGGGTATATGTACGGTGTGAGAGGTGAGAGATGAAAGGGTATATGTACGGTGTGAGAGGTGGAAAGTGAAAGGGTATATGTACGGTGTGAGAGGTGGGACATGAAAGGGTATATGTACGGTGTGAGAGGTGGAAGGTGAAAGGGTATATGTACGGTGTGAGAGGTGGAAGGTGAAAGGGTATATGTACGGTGTGAGAGGTGGAAGGTGAAAGGGTATATGTACGGTGTGAGAGGTGGAAGGTGCAAGGGTATATATACGGTGTGAGAGGTGGAAGGTGAAAGGGTACATGTACGGTGTGAGAGGTGGAAGGTGAAAGGGTATATGTACGGTGTGAGAGGTGGAAGGTGAATAGGTATATGTACGGTGTGAGAGGTGGAAGGTGAAAGGGTATATGTACGGTGTGAGAGGTGGAAGGTGAAAGGGTATATGTACGGTGTGAGAGGCGGAAGGTGAAAGGGTGTATTTACGGTGCGAGAGGTGGAAGGTGAAAGGGTATATATGTACGGTGTGAGAGGTGGAAGGTGAAAGGGTATATGTACGGTGTGAGAGGTGGAAGGTGAAAGGGTATATGTACGATGTGAGAGGCGGAAGGTGAAAGGGTATATGTACGGTGTGAGAGGTTGAAGGTGAAAGGGTATATATGTACGGTGTGAGAGGTGGAAGGTGAAAGGGTATATGTACGGTGTGAGAGGCGGAAGGTGAAAGGGTATATGTACGGTGTGAGAGGTGGAAGCTGAAAGGGTATTTATGTACGGTGTGAGAGGTGGAAGGTGAAAGGGTATATGTACGGAGTGAGAGGTGGAAGGTTAAAGGGTATATGTACGGTGTGAGAGGTGGAAGGTGAAAGGGTATATATGTACGGTGTGAGAGGTGGAAGGTGAAAGGGTATATGTACGGTGTGAGAGGTGGAAGGTGAAAGGGTATATGTACGGTGTGAGAGGTGGAAGGTGAAAGGGTATATGTACGGTGTGAGAGGTGGAAGGTGAAAGGGTATATGTACGGTGTGAGAGGTGGAAGGTGAAAGGGTATATGTACGGTGTGAGAGGTGGAAGCTGAAAGGGTATATATGTACGGTGTGAGAGGTGGAAGGTGAAAGGGTATATGTACGGTGTTAGAGGTGGAAAGTTAAAGGGTATATGTACGGTGTGAGAGGTGGAATGTGAAAGGGTATATGTACGGTGTGAGAGGTGGAAGGTGAAAGGCTATATGTACGGTGTGAGAGGTGGAACGTGAAAGGGTATATATGTACGGTGAGAGAGGTGGAAGGTGAAATGGTATATGTACGGTGTGAGAGGTGGAAGGTGAAAGGGTATATATGTACGGTGTGAGAGGTGGAAGGTGAAAGGGTATATGTACGGTGTGAGAGGTGGGAGGTGAAAGGGTATATGTACGGTGTGAGAGGTGGAAGGTGAAAGGGTATATGTACGGTGTGAGAGGTGGAAGGTGAAATGGTTAATGTACGGTGTGAGAGGTGGAAGGTGAAAGGGTATATGTAACGTGTGAGAGGTGGAAGGTGAAAGGGTATATGTACGGTGTGAGAGGTGGAAGGTGAAAGGGTATATGTACGGTGTGAGAGGTGGAAGGTGAAATTGTATATGTACGGTGTGAGAGGTGGAAGGTGAAAGGGTATATGTACGGTGTGAGAGGTGGAAAGTGAAAGGGTATATGTACGATGTGCGAGGTGGAAGGTGAAAGGGTATATATACGGTGTGAGATATGGAAAGTGAAAGGGTATATATACGGTGTGAGAGGTGGAAGGTGAAATGGTATATGTACGGTGTGAGAGGTGGAAGGTGAATGGGTATATGTACGGTGTGAGAGGTGGAAGGTAAAAGGGTATATGTACGGTGTGAGAGGTGGAAGGTGGAGAGTATATATACGGTGTGAGAAGTGGAAGGTGAAAGGGTATAAGTACGGTGTGAGAGGTGGAAGGTGAAAGGGTATATGTACGGTGTGAGAGGTGGGAGATGAAAGGGTATATGTACGGTTTGAGAGGTGGAAGGTGAAAGGGTATATGTACAGTGTGAGAGGTGGAAGGTGAAAGGGTATATGTACGGTGTGAGAGGTGGAAGGTGAAAGGGTATATGTACGGTGTGAGAGGTGGAAGGTGAAAGGGTATATGTACGGTGTGAGAGGTGGAAAGTGAAAGGGTATATGTACGATGTGAGAGGCGGAAGGTGAAATCGTATATGTACGGTGTGAGAGGTTGAAGGTGAAAGGGTATATATGTACGGTGTGAGAGGTGGAAGGTGAAAGGGTATATGTACGGTGTGAGAGGCGGAAGGTGAAAGGGTATATGTACGGGGTGAGAGGTGGAAGCTGAAAGGGTATTTATGTACGGTGTGAGAGGTGGAAGGTGAAAGGGTATATGTACGGAGTGAGAGGTGGAAGGTTAAAGGGTATGTGTACGGTGTGAGAGGTGAAAGGTGAAAGGGTATATATGTACGGTGTGAGAGGTGGAAGGTGAAAGGGTATATGTACGGTGTGAGAGGTGGAAGGTGAAAGGGTATATGTACGGTGTGAGAGGTGGAAGGTGAAAGGGTATATGTACGGTGTGAGAGGTGGAAGGTGAAAGGGTATATGTACGGTGTGAGAGGTGGAAGGTGAAAGGGTATATGTACGGTGTGAGAGGTGGAAGCTGAAAGGGTATATATGTACGGTGTGAGAGGTGGAAGGTGAAAGGGTATATGTACGGTGTTAGAGGTGGAAAGTTAAAGGGTATATGTACGGTGTGAGAGGTGGAATGTGAAAGGGTATATGTACGGTGTGAGAGGTGGAAGGTGAAAGGCTATATGTACGGTGTGAGAGGTGGAAGGTGAAAGGGTATATGTACGGTGTGAGAGGTGGGAGGTGAAAGGGTATATGTACGGTGTGAGAGGTGGAAGGTGAAAGGGTATATGTACGGTGAGAGAGGTGGAAGGTGAAAGGATATATGCACGGTGTGAGAGTTGGAATGTGAAAGGGTATATGTACGGTGTGAGAGGTGGAAGGTGAAAGGCTATATGTACGGTGTGAGAGGTGGAAGGTGAAAGGGTATATGTACGGTGTGAGAGGTGGAAGGTGAAAGGGTATATGTACGGTGTGAGAGGTGGAAGGTGAAAGGGTATATGTACGGTGAGAGAGGTGGAAGGTGAAATGGTATATGTACGGTGTGAGAGTTGGAAGGTGAAAGGGTATATATGTACGGTGTGAGAGGTGGAAGGTGAAAGGGTATATGTACGGTGTGAGAGGTGGGAGGTGAAAGGGTATATGTACGGTGTGAGAGGTGGAAGGTGAAAGGGTATATGTACGGTGTGAGAGGTGGAAGGTGAAATGGTTAATGTACGGTGTGAGAGGTGGAAGGTGAAAGGGTATATGTAACGTGTGAGAGGTGGAAGGTGAAAGGGTATATGTACGGTGTGAGAGGTGGAAGGTGAAAGGGTATATGTACGGTGTGAGAGGTGGAAGGTGAAAGGGTATATGTACGGTGTGAGAGGTGGAAAGTGAAAGGGTATATGTACGGTGTGAGAGGTGGAAGGTGAAAGGGTATATGTACGGTGTGAGATATGGAAAGTGAAAGGGTATATATACGGTGTGAGAGGTGGAAGGTGAAATGGTATATGTACGGTGTGAGAGGTGGAAGGTGAATGGGTATATGTACGGTGTGAGAGGTGGAAGGTAAAAGGGTATATGTACGGTGTGAGAGGTGGAAGGTGGAGAGTATATATACGGTGTGAGAGGTGGAAGGTGAAAGGGTATAAGTACGGTGTGAGAGGTGGAATGTGAAAGGGTATATGTACGGTGTGAGAGGTGGGAGATGAAAGGGTATATGTACGGTTTGAGAGGTGGAAGGTGAAAGGGTATATGTACAGTGTGAGAGGTGGAAGGTGAAAGGGTATATGTACGGTGTGAGAGGTGGAAGGTGAAAGGGTATATGTACGGTGTGAGAGGTGGAAGGTGAAAGGGTATATGTACGGTGTGAGAGGTGGAAGGTGAAAGGGTATATGTACGGTGTGAGAGGTGGAAAGTGAAAGGGTATATGTACGGTGTGAGAGGCGGAAGGTGAAAGGGTATATGTACGGTGTGAGAGGTGGAAGGTGAAAGGGTATATGTACGGTGTGAGATGTGGAAAGTGAAAGGGTATATGTACGGTGTGAGAGGTGTGATATGAAAGGGTATATGTACGGTGTGAGAGGTGGAAGGTGAAAGGGTATATGTACGGTGTGAGAGGTGGAAGATGAAAGGGTATATGTACGGTGTGAGAGGTGGAAGGTGAAAGGGTATATGTAAGGTGTGAGAGGTGGAAGGTGAAAGGGTATATGTACGGTGTGAGAGGTGAGAGATGAAAGGGTATATGTACGGTGTGAGAGGTGGAAAGTGAAAGGGTATATGTACGGTGTGAGAGGTGGGACATGAAAGGGTATATGTACGGTGTGAGAGGTGGAAGGTGAAAGGGTATATGTACGGTGTGAGAGGTGGAAGGTGAAAGGGTATATGTACGGTGTGAGAGGTGGAAGGTGAAAGGGTATATGTACGGTGTGAGAGGTGGAAGGTGCAAGGGTATATATACGGTGTGAGAGGTGGAAGGTGAAAGGGTACATGTACGGTGTGAGAGGTGGAAGGTGAAAGGGTATATGTACGGTGTGAGAGGTGGAAGGTGAATAGGTATATGTACGGTGTGAGAGGTGGAAGGTGAAAGGGTATATGTACGGTGTGAGAGGTGGAAGGTGAAAGGGTATATGTACGGTGTGAGAGGCGGAAGGTGAAAGGGTATATTTACGGTGCGAGAGGTGGAAGGTGAAAGGGTATATATGTACGGTGTGAGAGGTGGAAGGTGAAAGGGTATATGTACGGTGTGAGAGGTGGAAGGTGAAAGGGTATATGTACGATGTGAGAGGCGGAAGGTGAAAGGGTATATGTACGGTGTGAGAGGTTGAAGGTGAAAAGGTATATATGTACGGTGTGAGAGGTGGAAGGTGAAAGGGTATATGTACGGTGTGAGAGGCGGAAGGTGAAAGGGTATATGTACGGTGTGAGAGGTGGAAGCTGAAAGGGTATTTATGTACGGTGTGAGAGGTGGAAGGTGAAAGGGTATATGTACGGAGTGAGAGGTGGAAGGTTAAAGGGTATATGTACGGTGTGAGAGGTGGAAGGTGAAAGGGTATATATGTACGGTGTGAGAGGTGGAAGGTGAAAGGGTATATGTACGGTGTGAGAGGTGGAAGGTGAAAGGGTATATGTACGGTGTGAGAGGTGGAAGGTGAAAGGGTATATGTACGGTGTGAGAGGTGGAAGGTGAAAGGGTATATGTACGGTGTGAGAGGTGGAAGGTGAAAGGGTATATGTACGGTGTGAGAGGTGGAAGCTGAAAGGGTATATATGTACGGTGTGAGAGGTGGAAGGTGAAAGGGTATATGTACGGTGTTATAGGTGGAAAGTTAAAGGGTATATGTACGGTGTGAGAGGTGGAATGTGGAAGGGTATATGTACGGTGTGAGAGGTGGAAGGTGAAAGGCTATATGTACGGTGTGAGAGGTGGAAGGTGAAAGGGTATATATGTACGGTGAGAGAGGTGGAAGGTGAAATGGTATATGTACGGTGTGAGAGGTGGAAGGTGAAAGGGTATATATGTACGGTGTGAGAGGTGGAAGGTGAAAGGGTATATGTACGGTGTGAGAGGTGGAAGTTGAAAGGGTATATGTACGGTGTGAGAGGTGGAAGGTGAAATGGTTAATGTACGGTGTGAGAGGTGGAAGGTGAAAGGGTATATGTAACGTGTGAGAGGTGGAAGGTGAAAGGGTATATGTACGGTGTGAGAGGTGGAAGGTGAAAGGGTATATGTACGGTGTGAGAGGTGGAAGGTGAAATTGTATATGTACGGTGTGAGAGGTGGAAGGTGAAAGGGTATATGTACGGTGTGAGAGGTGGAAAGTGAAGGTGGCGGGGTGTATGCGTGGGTGGTGGGTGGGTGGTGTGGATGGGTGGGTTGGTGGGTATATAGGTGGGAGTTTGCGGGGTGTATGGGTGGGAGGTTGCGGGGTGTATGGGTGGGTTGGTGTATATATAGGTGGGAGGTTGCGGGGTGTATGGGTGGGTGGTGGGTAGGTGGTGTGGGTGAAAGGGTTGGTGGGTATATAGGTGGGAGGTGGCGGGGTGTATGGGTGGGTGGTGGTTGGGTGGTGTGGGTGGATGGGTTGGTGGGTATATATGTGGGAGGTGGCAGCGTGTATGGGTGGATGGTGGGTGGGTGGTGTGGGTGGATGGGTTGGTGGGTATATAGGTGGGAGGTGTCGAGTGGAGTAGGTTGAACGTCGGGATAACTCGTGACCTACGTCAGTGGAATGCTATGGTTATTTTTATCTACTTCCGGTAGTGAGGTGGCCTCAGTTTTAGACCTCCCGTGACCCCCTACTCATCTTAACCTAGATCATACCCGTTAATTTGCCTGCTGGCGTTTGACAACAGCAGAGAATAGACAAGCGACCTTGTGATGGGTGTAAGGAAGGGGTGAGGGGGGGGGGTGAGGGTGGAGCTTGACAATGCACAAGGATAAAGATAGAGGGAGAGAGGGAGAGGGCCAGAGAGAGGAGGCGGAGAATCGGCAACATCTACCAGTGACAGAGGATAGCCAGGTATCGCGACCCGGCCTCGGTCAGAATCCCAGCTGTTTACAGTGGCAGGGGCTTTTAGCCTGACACGAGTACCCGTGATAAGCTCTGCTCTCTGCCTCTCGGTAGCTGGCCTCCCACCCCTTGCCACACGACCCCTACCTCTACCCCCCCCCCCCCCGCCTTCCTACGCTTCCCATGGTTCTCTCCCTAAACTAAACCCACCCCTCATTCCACTTTATATTTCGCCCCTCCCTGCTCTACATCTGACAAAGCCTCTGTAGTCCCACCATCCACACATCTTTCTCATATCTCAAACAAACTTCTTCCCGCCCACCCACTCTCTGTCCTCCCCACCTTCCCTTCCGCGCCCCTTACCGCTGTGTCTACCGTGTCTCACGTCTCTTCCGCTACAAGACCCTCCTATACTGTCGCTTCCTTCAAAGCCAGCCCACCGTTCTCCCTCCGACCCCCCCCCCCCCAAAGGCCCACCCCACCCCTATCCATCTCCCTCCCCCGCCCTCGCTGCCATCCTTGCCCTCTGGGCCGCCGCGCTCTTATCCGTACCCCACCCACCGCCTTCACCCCACCCATACCCCCTCCAACGCCCTCACCCAAACCCGTACCCCACCCACCGCCTTCACCCCACCCGTACCCCCTCCACGCCCTCACCCTACCCGTACCCCACCCACCGCCCTCATCCCACCGGTACCCTACCCATCGCCCTCCCCCCACTTGTACCCCACCCACAGCCCTCCCGCCCCCCCTAACCGCATCCACTGCCCTTGCTCCCACCCGTGCCCCCTCCACCGCCCTCGCCCCCACCCGTAACCCATCCACCGCCCTCGCCTCCACCGGAACCCCCTCCAACGCCCTCACCCCACCGGTACCCCATCCACCGCCCTCGCTCCCACCCGTACCCCCTTTACCGCCCTCACCCCACCCGTACCTCACCCACCACCATCGCTCCCACCCGTGCCCCCTCCAACGCCCTCCCCCCACCCGTACCCCATCCACCGCCCTCGCCCCCACCCGTACCCCATCCACCGCCCTCGCCCCCAACCGTACCCCACCCACCGCCCTCGCCTCACCCGTACACATACCTCCCCCCCACACACACACACAGCCCTCGCTCCCACCATGCCCCCTCCACCGTCATCCCTCAGCCTGCGCAGTACCTCCCTCAGCCTTTCCATGGCCATCTCGCCCGGTTCTCATGGGAGGGCTTCGTGAGGTTTTTCGAGAGTTTTGTCCTTGGGAGACGACCAACAACTATTGTGATTTAGAAACCCGCCAGACACCCTCCGGTGAAATGTCGGAGGAAACAAAAAACAACGGCCGCCGAAGAAGCGAACTTTCCTAGAAGTGTCAAGTGGGCAGCGAGCACTGTCTGGCCAGAGCAGAGGGAGGGGGTGGAGTGGGTGGGTGGGGGGGGGGGAACCACCATCACTGACATGTAGATAGCTGGGTAGGGGGCCGGGGGGTTCGGGATGGAAGTAAGGATGGAGATCCAGATACGAGTGGTTACTAGACGGAACCAGCAAGTCCAGAAAATGCTGACGATCCGGTCGGCAAGGGATGTTTTCTTGGGGGGGGGGGGGGGGGGGGGGCGAGGAAGGAGGAGGAAGAAGAGGCCAAAGAGGAAAAGTGAAAACTAAATTTGTCTTTGCACTGGCTAAAAGTTCGTTTATTTTTAAGTCAACGGGAAAGCATTTCGGTGCAAGTAGTTCCCGGTTCCTCCGGAGAATTTGCAGCGACTCCCCTACCGCCTTTCCACCCGCCGCCATGGTAACGCCGCCTCACATCTCTCGTCAATACAACCCCACTAGTCCTCCACAATCGCCCTTGCCATTGTGGGGCAGGTGACGTTATTTCGAAGTGATACATATCAGAATTATTAGATACACATACATAATCATGCTTATAATTTGAATAATCATAATCCTTATAATTGTAACAATGCATGTCATAATAATGACCATGATAAAAAAATTAATGATATATTCATAATGTCATCAATAATAGTCCAGGAAACAAATTAAGGCCACACAGGGCCAGCTATCATTGCAGCCACCTGCTAGATGCAGTTAATCCTACACCCAATTTCCAAATCAAGTGAAAAGATACGACGAAAATACACAGATACGATTTATTTGCTTTTTTTGAAATAGAAAAAGAATAGAAAAATGGAGAAACTCTTATAATAATAGCCCAATATATGGCGTCCCTTCTTAAAGTTGCATATCGAGCTCTTTCCCGCCAAAACTAAAAAGGTCAAAATACAAATAAGAATCAGTCCTTGAATCGTTCTAGATTTCATTTGTTTATATTCCACCCATGCCAGACTGCCAAATAGTGTCTCTTAGCCTTGCCAGTGATATCAATTTACCACAATTTTCATTTTAGTGGTAAACGTCATCAGTTTGTGTGCTTCGCGATGCTTTGGTATAAGTAGCAGTGCCGCGACAGAGTTCTTTGGTGTCCCAGGATAGAAACGTTTGCCACACCACAGCCTAAACGGCGATGTTTATTAGGTTTCCGAATTTATAGAATGAAACATACGAGTTTTCTGCGGGTATAGTGAGACACACTGGACATTCACTTGCGCCTTCAGAATGCTAATTTGCCAAATATAATTATCACTTTCACTTATTTGACTCTCACATGTCAATATATATATATGGTTCTCCATCTCCACAGATGCCTCGTATGTGTCTTGCGTCAATGGTAATTTTTTTAACGTATAAGTCATTGGTCCCGGGCAATTATTTTAGAATTTTCAGTTTGCAACAGCTTGAAAACAAAAATGAGGCGTAAAACATTCAAGTCAAAGCTCCTCTTTGGCTCTTCTTCTTCTCTATGTGTCTATTTTGCTCTTTCTTCTTGTGTCTTATGTGTCTCCTCGGCTCGTTCGTTTTCTCTTTTAGCAGGTTGACGTGCATATCAATAGGCCACGGCCTCGCGTCCTGGCACCTGCAGCTGTTTCATCATGCCGCGAAAACTTCGATACATTTCTAGATATAGTTTCCAGACGTCCTTCCCTTCCTATGAACACACCTCCCCCCTACCCCTCCCCGCCCAGCTCCGCTCATCAATCTCCTTTGTTTCTTCCGTAACGTTTCAAAGATTCATTTAAACTTCGGGTGTGAACAAGCGACCTATAATAACATGTTAGGGTTCTCTTCTCTTGGCAGCACTTGACGCTCCTGTCCTCCCGCATCTCGTGCACGGATTCCGTAGCGGCTTTTAACATTATGGCTTTATTTTTCCTTTGTAAATTAGTCAACTGTTTATTCTGTTTCTCCTGTGCATATTTTGCTCTGCGGCCCGTTGCCCACAGGCCTATAATTTGCTTAATGATTCTCGCTGTACATGTTGTATTTTGCATGTTTCTCTCCCTCTTTTGTTGTCGCTCTCTGTCCTGCAGATCGAATTCTGCTTCATGCTCCCTTTCGCCTGCACTTGTCGGTGATTAGATGCCGTGGTCGCCGCCACATGGAGGGCGCCGAATAGGGCCTTTCTCCCACGGATACTACGCCTCATTGCTCGCGGCCTTGTTGGACTCAGTGGATGTCACTCTGCCATGACAGCGGGACATTCCCAAGGCAGCGACACCTGGCCACGATAGGAAGTCATAGGGTGGAAAGACTTGTGTCGCCTATTAAAGATTCGGTCATGCTGTAATGGCAGGAGGGAGTGAGAAAGGCCGGGTGAGGGGGGAGCAGCTAGTAGTGGGCGGATGAGGGAGGGGGTGGGCGGCCTGCGCAGACCCTGAGCAGACCATCGGGCGCGTGGGCACCATCGCCCACTCCCCTTCGGCTGGGGTTGGTCTGGCTGGCACGAGGCGGTCCGACCAGCACGTCGCCTCCCCCGGGGTGACACGTGGAGCTCGTGGCCCGGGGGTCATGGTTCGTTGGCCAGTGGCCTGTGGCTCGTTGGCCGAGACCCCTGGCGCCTGGCCCGAGGCCCGGGGCCAGTGCTGGATGGCCGGCCGTGTGGGGGTTGACTGACGGCCTGCGGGAATGGGCAGCGAGGCTCAGCGTTGGGGAAACCGATGTGTGGGCTGCGGCGGGTTCTTCCCAGAGCAACAAGTCAATAAGTATATAGGCCCGTAACT
Source organism: Arenicola marina (assembly GCA_964019135.1). Lineage (NCBI taxonomy): Eukaryota > Metazoa > Annelida > Polychaeta > Arenicolidae > Arenicola > Arenicola marina. The sequence continues at coordinate 32,680,558 of OZ025249.1, read as the reverse complement.
GCCCCAGCATGAGATGCCATGGTAGTGAAGAGGCGGCAACCGGGGGGCAGGCGATACGGGGCGGGGATGTGGGGTGGTGGGCGCCGGGTGTGGGTGAGGGTCGTTGGAAAGATTGGGCACGGGGGGTGATGGGCGGGGATAACTGGGCCCTGTATAGCCCACATAATATACCTTACCTTCCCAGTCCACCCGCGCCCCCCCCCTCCCCCACTTCATTCGACGTACACCCCCCCAACCTCCACTCCCTTCGACGTACACCCCCCTCACCCAAACCACTGAAGGGCGGCTCCGGACCCGCGTGAACTACCAGGCAATCCGCTTAAGCCACAAGCAAGTCTGGCGGCTGGGTGAAAGGCTGGCTGTCGCCTTGCTAAAGCTTGCAACAACTGCCCTGCCGCTTGGTTCGCTGCTTGGCGGGCTGCTGTTCTTCCTCGTCCCTCAGACCCGCGACCGACAGCCGAGGCCTCTGTAGTACCAGGCCACGCCACAGCGCGTCGCCACCGCATGACAGGGCGCGGTAGCCACAGTCCTCGGGACTCATCATCAGTCGGCCAGCAAGCCAACAAGCCAGCCCACCAACCAACTCGGGGACAGTTCCCCGAAATCTCTAGCGGTCGTTAACGTTTTCTTAATGGACCGCTAAGTTGTTTTAATGGATAAGACAACGCCCACAGAGAAAGTTGGCGTGAGCCATGTACAGCGGCGCATTACGGAATGTTACGTAGGGTGAACGGACACCCCATACGACTACGTCATTTACTGGGTATTCGATAAATAAAAGGGCTTGGGTGTCAAGTTGGTCCTCGGCAGATGTGCAGTGGCAACCACTCAAACCTGGGATACATCGTCGTCGCCACTTTCTGTCGGGCATTGTGCCATTCCCACCATCACAAAGCTCTCAATTCATATGATAGAGAAATCATACATCGTACGTTGGATTTTGGCCTATAATTTGCGCGTTATTAGACAGACGGATTAAGCGATTTTTTAATTTGTGCGCTATAGGACTGAATAAACAATTTGGTACATATGATGCGTACGTTGGATTTTGGCTTTTAGTTTGCACATTATAGGACGGAATAAGCATTATTTGTATTTGTGCACTATACGACGGAATAAGCAATTTTAAAACGTGGAGACCATGGCGACCGGCGGAATAAACGATTCGTTCGTCTATAAGGACGGGGTGGTTGGCCCCGTGGAGCTAGTACCGCTGGGTGGGACCCCCAACGCGTCTGGCGTAATGACAGGGGACGGCGGAGAGTCCACGACCCCGTGCAGCAACGAATACTGCCTGGACGACGACGACTACGTTGACATGATAAAAGACTACATCTACCCCACGTACTTCGAATGGGTGCTCATATCATTCTACGTTATCGTGTTTGTCGTCGGCCTTATCGGGAACTTCCTCGTGTGCTTCGTGGTGTTCCGCAACCAGAGCATGAGGACGGTCACCAACTACTTCATAGTCAACCTGTCCGTGGCCGATCTGCTCGTCATCCTTATCTGTCTGCCGCCAACCGTCATCGATGACGTCACGGAAACCTGGTTCATCGGCAGCACCCTCTGCAAGATCGTCAAGTACCTCCAGGTAAGGTCACCCAAAACAATCCAACTTCCTGGCACAATGCCCTGCCCGCCATATATATATATATACATATGGCCACCGAGGGAGCCATGGGAAGATTGCTTCGGATCTTGTCAAACCATTCCTCCAGGGAATTCGGTATTTAGATCAGCTGTTTGAAGCGGAAGCGATATGCGCGCATGCTTAAACCGAAAGTTTACATCATAAAATTAAATTGGCGAGTGTTAACGCTTCGTTTTGGCCGACTGGTAAGGAGAAAAAAACAACAAGACAACCCGCCCTCAGGAATGTCAAGCAGAGCGCCATTTTGCCGAGAGCAGTGACGCATATTGTGACTATTCATATGGCGCCGCCTTACGTTATAACTCGCGGAGAGAGATCAGGGCCGCGATTCACAGATGAACAGCGGCAGTTCCAAGCCTCGCAGTAGCGCAAGATCTTAGTGTTTCATGGAAAAGTACTATCCAAACAAATTGATATACGTCTTGCGACGATTGACTCTGCAACAATGCCATGATTGGAGTTAGAATCGCAACAATTTATATTAGCGATTATCACGAACTCTTGTTTTGCTCACACAATAGGCGCAATTTCGGCACAATAGACACGCCTCCAAAAAGGGCTGCCGCCTGGGTAGGCGGCAAAATTGTGCCTGGCGGTCACTTCGAAATTTTATAGTGAGCTACAGATAGAACAAAAAATTCTATAATTTGGAGGATAGACAATTGAGTATTATATGAATCGGTAAAGCAGTGTTAGAGGCTAGGCTGGTGGTTCCCATTAAGGTGTAGATTTAAACATCCCTTTTGAAACTTTGCTTCTAAAGCTATACCCATATATTCCTAGGACGAAGCCGTATATGTATCTTGTTATTATGTAATTAAAATTACAAAATGTATACTCACTTCCGAGAATAGTAGCAACTAATACTTGGAATTGGGAAACATCCAAGCTGGACTAATGTTCCAGTTAATTGCATCATTTCAATTAGGCCACATAATTTACACATCCAACCGGATTGAACATTTATCCTTCTGTGGGTATATTATGTTAATTTTACGAATTAATTTACCCAGAAGCTAACCTTAGACCAAATCATTCATATACCAAACAAAGATATAGACATATTTTATATCGCAGGGTTATCATTGACATTTATATCTATATACGTGCACTACGTGTAATGGTTGATGTTGAATTAGCAAGAATCGTTCCACTAAACCATCCTGATATGAATTATCGTGGCGATGTGAAATGCTACAGACAGCTCTAGCATCCTCGAAAGCTGAGACATGTAGTGTCTTGTGCGGTCCCCATATCACCCTTCAGGGTAACTTCAACTCAACCGACAGGGAGCAAGGACTACGTAAATTAATATGTCCGAATCAATAATAAGTGCCGTAGGGTGGAGATGGACGTCTGGAGGGACGGGTGTGTGAAGAGGCTGGGGGAGGGGTTACCCATTCAGTACCGGTATTACGTCTTGTTGAGGGTTCTCGGAAACGTGCCGCACATGTGCCGCGTATCCCCCTGGCGCCTGAAGGCCTAGGTGGACTGAGGGCCGGAGAACGGTTCAGAAAATGGGTGATGAACAGAGTGGAGAACGGGTTTGAAATGGGTGATGAACAGAGTGGAGAACGGGTTTGAAATGGGTGATGAACAGCATGGAGAACGGGTCAGACATGGGTGGTGAACAGGATGGAGAACGGGTCAGAAATGGGTGGTGAACAGGATGGAGAACGGGTCAGAAATGAGTGGTGAACAGAGTGGAGAACGGCTTTGAAATGGGTGATGAACAGCATGGAGAACGGGTCAGAAATGGGTGGTGAACAGGATGGAGAACGGTTCAGAAAATGGGTGATGAACAGAGTGGAGAACGGGTTTGAAATGGGTGATGAACAGCATGGAGAACGGGTCAGAAATGGGTGGTGAACAGGATGGAGAACGGGTCAGAAATGGGTGGTGAACAGAGTGGAGAACGGGTCAGAAATTGGTGGTGAACAGAGTGGAGAACGGGTCAGAAATGGGTGGTGAACAGGATGGAGCAGGGGTCAGAAATGGCAGATGAACGCGATGGAGATCGGGTCAGAATTGGGTGATGAACCCCGGCGAACAAGCATGGCGGTCGAGCGATCAAGGGTCGAGAGTGGTCTTAAAGGTCTCCCGCGGCGGTTCGGGAGAGTGGGGGGGGGGGGTGTATAGTAGGGACGGGGGTGGTAATGGTTGCTGGCTGTGGTGGTCTTGTCGCGCGGATACCGGCCGTTGGTGCCAGAGACATCCGAACGGGACGGGGGAGTGGGTGGGGTGGGGGGGGGGGTGGCGCTATATGTCTGATGGTGGGTAGGTAGGTGGACCGCTGGCGCAGAGGGTGGAGGGGAGGGTACAGGGTGCATTTGGGTAATCTACTCCAGGGCGGTGGCTCGTTCCGGGGTCCTTGGCCCGGACATGAATACTCCGGAGATCGTCTGCTGTCGAAACCATTGACAGCGCCATGGCCGAGAACCCTATCGCTCCCGAGACGTCCTCTCACTGGGTGAGGACAGGGGGTAAGGTAGGCGCTAAGGTACAGGGGGAGGGCGGGGAGGGGTCGAGAGGGGGTGGGGGTGGAGGTACGAATATCGTTGGGAAGGGAAGGGTAGCCCCGCCCCCCCCCCCACCATGGCCACCGTGGCCGGGCCTAATCGTCTTCTCCATAGCACGGCTATGTCTTGTCCTTGCTGATTCAACCGTGAAGACAGGGCAATTCTCCCCAGACCTTCTACTCATGGCAAATATGAAGAGCCCAGCCCCAGCCCTCAGTGCTCCACCCACCCCATCCTTACCACAAGCTACACTCTACCTCCCTCCCTCCCCCCACCCATCCCCACCCCCGGCCACACACCCGTCCAACCCTCCCCCCCCCCCCCTCCCTTCCCACCTATTCTACCCGCGGCTTTTGCCGGAATTCCCCCGCTAGAACATGTGGCTACGCTCCCCGACTGCTTTGCGACCTCTCATTACGCGGTCTCTCAAACGCATGATATTTCTGAGGCTATTAAAAGAGAAAAAAGTATCGCCAAGACGCCCTTTAAAGGAGTGAGGAGGCCACTGATGCTAGACAGCCCGAAGGCTACATTTCCCAATGGAAATCTGTCGTCTCGGATTTGTGGTGCGGGGTGGCAATGCTTTTTGCGCGAATGTTTTTTTTAGGGTAGGGGTTGAGGTGGAGGGGGGAGGGGGGGGGTGGATTTGACTTGTTCATAACGCCTGCGACCTGACCGGCCGGGACCTGTGGCCGCCGCCGTATCCAGTATCCAGCGGGACCGGATGTGTCTCAAGCCACGGGTGCGGCACCGACGCCCAAAGACCTGATTTTGCTACCGTGCTTGGGCATTATCCACGTATCCAGTGTTAACTAAGCTAGACCACATTCGCCCACTAGCCCAGTGTGTTTGTCACCTCTTTCTGTCATTGCAACCTGCGATGTCCCTCTGTGGTTACATAAACTTACCCAACACAGGTGCGGATCCAATGGGGGGGGGGGGGGGCTGTGACCTCTAGATAGTTATTGGTCACTGGGGTCACAGGTTATTGCTGTTGCCGCCCGCTAATGCATCATAAAGATATCTGAGCGGGGGATATTGAGGAGATCTGAGCCCCCCCCCCCTCTTTTTCTGCAGCGAGGATGATTTTTTTCAGTAACAGCTAAGATGTGGACCGCTTGTTTGTACCGGACCCACCATACTAATATGTTAACCTCCTATTGCCCCACCCCCCGCCCAATCGTAAGAAGTTCGAACTTAATGTCCCCACCCTCTTTACAAATTCCTGAATTCGAACCCGCTTGTGACCCCACATGACTATCTACTGGATCCGCCCCTGTACCCACCACCCTGTCCCACGTCTCCATATTTAATATAAAGACAAAAATATGTTATGTATATCTTCGCAAATAACACGGTGCTTGTCTCTATCTCGGACACTGAATCGCAAGCGCAGCTCAACACATTTTGCAAAATAGTTCGCAGATATGGCCTGTGGGATAATCTTTCAAAAACGAGGATAATAATTGTTATCTATGGAGGTATATTTTAAAAAGAAATGTTTTTTCAAGACAAAACCGGTGTCAGTTAAATCATGTACAAGATCGAATGCTACGACCGCATAATGTAAATTACGCATTATAATACATTAGTGAGCATGATGCGCCTTGGTATGGTTACTTTAGCAGCGCGAAGCATAGCGACAGACGGTACCAGGTCCCCGGTAGATTGCCTTTACCATGTATTACATTTAACGCATATTTGTGTGAGGCATCATCCATCCCCAAGGACTGATAGACCAATCACCGCGGCCGACAGGCAGAAAAAGGGAGTGTCTGTATATGATGTAATCCTCTTTCTGCATTTCGGCTAGGGTACTGGCCCAAGGGGCCTATTTCACGAACATAGTGTAGCCGGCTACGGCTCAGCCGGGTAAAATCGCTCATCATTTACATGGTAAACTTTAGTCGACTAAACCCCCGTATTCGGCTAAACTGCGTTCGTGAAATGCGCCACTGCATAGCTTGTCATTTTATTCGCATACGGTATACGTCAATATTAACAATAATTTAAAACCTGAATACGAATGTTCCGTGAATTACTGTTTGCGTGACATAGCCGTGCGATATCTATGTGGGTGATGGTATGTACTGAGAGCTCCAGGACAGCAGGGGCAAGGCGCCCACGGAGGGACCACTGTGTATTCCATGCTCATCGTTTGAGGCGTTACCGAATGGTTTGCTGAGGCTCACACGCCTAAACACCGGAAGTTAGGTCAATAAAGCTGACTCAACAAAAATATCATTCTCCGGTGGCGAGTTGACCGATCGTCTGAGTTAAAGGGCACGGTACAGCCCGCCATCCAATGATATGATGGCCATTCACCGCGTTATACATAACAAATAGACATTTCCCCTCCCGCGTTAAATTCTGTGCTGGATTTGGACCAAGCGCTTCAAAGTGATAGCCCATGAATGACAAATGATCACTGTCTAATTCGTGGCAGACGTGATATCAATCTCTATCTAGAGGACGCCTCGATGACCAGTGTGCTATTTCGTGGTTGCGGCTGACCAGCGGTTGCTTCCCCCGCTATACATGTGACATGACTCCTCTTGCAGTCTCTGTCCATGAGTGGTTTTTTTTCGTCCAGATTTATTTTTATTTTTTTGCGGTTCTGGTACATGGCTTTGATATGAGAGAGGTTCCATTTACCATTTTTTTTCAAGATACGTATGGACTACAGAGGCGGATTTAGGATTTGAAAAGGAGGGGGGGGGGGGGGGAACTGAAAATTTGCGACTGAGGGAGTGGGGAAGCTCTAAAAGCAATCGCGACCGGGAATCGATCAATTTTTACGACCGGGTTGGGGGGGGGGGGGGCGGGGCACGCCTAAGGGTGCCTAAATTTTGGGTAGAAATACGGCATTCTTTCTGGGCTATACCTTAGGTGACACTCGTCTGGCAGGCGGCTTTTGCCCTTTTTGCACGGATGGACACACTGATAAGTATACGTACAAGTATAAACCAATGTGTAAGAAAGCAACTAGATAATAATAAACGGACAAATCCGCACAGAACTACTCCACTTCATCAAATTGATGTAAAATTCAGTAAAATCAATCATGTATCGTGACAGATAGTTTGACAGATATTTCGCAATAAGTCAACAAACAAAAACTATTAGCGTAACGAGTACCGAAACGTGTGTTTTGCCTTGACACATGAAATATTAAAAATATTTTGAAAGTAATCGTTTCAATTAAAAAAATGACATCTTCGCGCACTATCTTCGCTGAGGCCTATTGTCACACCGGGTCCGGGGGAAACCAATTTTGCACTCTTAGATTCTGCACCTTCAAAGAGGTTCGATTTGTCACCACTTAAGGTGAAATTTGACTACGGTTCGTGCGAGAAATGTATATGGCGTTAGTTCGATTGGTTTGAATAGGTTAGACGAGGATATTATGGGAGAATTATGAAGATATAAACCTCGATTCGATTCAATGCCAGTGTCATGTGCATATCATCTGTTTAGCCATCATTAATCACAGGTGGCATTATCGTCTTGAGAAGACTACTAATAACGGCTTCCTGGTCATCCCTAAACAGATAGGCATTGTGAAATTACATTTTCCTAAAAATAATGCACAACGTCATTGCAGATTAGGTCATCACTGCACAGCCACATATGTTTTATGTAGGTTGAAGCTGTTGGACTAGTGCATATTGTGGAAAGAGATTTGCGATATTTAGCTAGTAATGAAAGGTGTTTTTTCAATTTTTGTCCTTTTAGTCTTTTGGCTCTGCATTGTAGGCAAAGTGTGTTTTGGCTTCTGGCCATGCGCGTGTGTTTTGGCTTCTGGCCATGCGCGTTTTACTGGCTTCACTGGTAAAAAATCTAGTGGTAAACTAGTTCAATTTCCTGTGATTAGCCCCTACTTGGACTTCTTTCGCCACATAAAATCGTTCCCAGCTTGCGTCGGGGCAATAACACGACGGATGACGGAAGCGAACGTCTCCGCCGTGGCGCTGCCATCCGCAGCTTCGGCCAATTAGAGTCATGCCCGTCACACCCCTTCCACTCCATGGTCGCCTTCAGGCGAGAATAAGTATGTGTGTGAGGGGATATGGTGGGAGTGAAGAGGTGGCAGGCGGGAGGAGAGGGTATGTGTGTGTGTAGGGGCAGGGGGCGAGCGTGGGATGAGAATGTATGGTTGTGTGGATGGGCGGGGGGCGAGGGTGGGATGAGAGGGTTTGGGTGTGTGAAGGGAATCACAGTTTCTGGAAAAAAAATTGTTATATTCCTAATTCGTAATGCAGATGTCGTGCAACAGCGGTTTGGCGAGCCATTATTTATTCCCAAACATTAATTATTATATTATTATAATTATTTATTTTTTATTTTTATTATCATGACACCCGCATAACGGAATGGACAGAAAATTATCACCAGTATAGAAAGGGTGATTGAAAATGGCGGCGAGTGTTCGCAAGATTGCGCGACAGCCGAAAGTAATCGCAGAATACCGGGCATGGGGCACAACGTTGGGGGGAAGGGGGTGTAGGTATTATGCTAGTTTTATCGTTAGTGCACCCGGAGGAACTGAAGGCACTGAACACACACCCACGTGGTCACGTTAAAAAACTGGAAATGCGGACAGTGACCGTATTATGCCGGATGGAAATGACTGCTTGTCTTGTCGGTTGCATGGTTCCTACAGGGATATCAGCGGAAAGAATGGTTTTGTTCCTAGCCCAGACTCTGTT